>JAODAL010028923.1:0-52529 GCA_025379985.1 Phyllomedusa bahiana | reverse complement strand
TGGAGCTGGAAGGCCTGTAAAAACCCGGTTCTTCTGAAAAGTGGGGGGCAGTTTTTTAGAATTCCCCATTCCGGAATTTACGGCTTTAAATATTCCCCCCCATCCAATTGTCCGCCGTTTGTGCCCTTCCCCAATGTCCTCCCCCCCCCCCCCACGGTTTTTTCCATTATATGGCCCTGTTGAAAACCATGAAGTTCTGGGAGACAGTCATACAAATTTGAATCTTAAATTCGGTTTCATTTAACCTTAAGCCAACACATTTCCTGTTCCATAATTTCCAAACATTTTAGGAACCACTAAATTTGCATATATTTTTATTAGGGGCTTTAGGGGACGGGGCGTGTGACGATCTCGCGCTTTGGGAATCAGCACAGTATTTGTTTTCACTTTTTTTTCCAGCCCTTACTTGATTAATAGGTGAGTATTATGTTTTATACAATTGCGTATGGGTACCACTGTTCTGTGTTGTTTTTTTTTTTTCTGGGGGGGGAGTCTACTTTTTTTTTTATTATTTTTTTGTTTGTTTTTGGGGGGGAGCTGTTTTTTGCTTTTATTATGATGCCAAAGTATGTCTTAGTGTTTTTTTTGTACTTCATTGCTTAGTACTTTTCTTATTTGTATAAGGGTGCTTATTTATTTCTTGTGTATCAAGGGGTATCTATCTATTAAAGTTATATAGTTTTTTGTTATTGAAAAAATTTAATAAAAATTTTGTTTACAATAAAAAAAAAGCAATATGTGCCAAATGCACAAAAAAAAATCTCTGAAAAAACACAATGCGAACCTGCGTGCCACTGGGAGGTTCGGCACATAATAAATCAGCCCTCCAATACCAGGGCACCCACAGCAAAAAAGGAAAACAATACAGGAAACCCCAAAGAAGATTTTGCCCCAACATGCCCGAATTTTTTTGTGCAGAATATCGTTGTATTTTGGGAATATTTCTTTTAACCTATAAGGAAGGAATGGTCCTCCCTTTTGGTTTCCTGCACCCCCCCAAGGTGGTGCTTTTTTTATTTTTTTTCTTGGATTATGGAGGGTTTTTTTACCCAAAGAGAAGTTGTATGACTCTAGTGAGAGGTAAAA
The DNA here is from genome assembly GCA_025379985.1 of Phyllomedusa bahiana. Lineage (NCBI taxonomy): Eukaryota > Metazoa > Chordata > Amphibia > Anura > Hylidae > Phyllomedusa > Phyllomedusa bahiana. The sequence goes on along the minus strand of JAODAL010028923.1, from coordinate 51,443 downwards.
TAGATTTTGGGCCACCCGCCTTTAGATCCCTTAAGACGGGGGGGGGGCTTTAAGATTTTTTTATCAAAAAAGGTGAACTAAAAAATCTCAAAGTTTTTTCTTATTATAGTAACAATTATTTCATTTTAAATAGCAAAAAAAAGGGCAATACAATACATGGAAACCTCCAAAGAAGCATTTATGTTATCTATAATATATGAAAAAACTTTGAGATTCTTAGTTCACATGTTTTTGATCAAAAAATGCTTAAGCCACCCCCGGCTTCAACGGGATCTCAAGGCGGGTGGTCCTACTCTATTCTTACCTCTCACTAGAGTCATACAGACTTCTCATTGGGTCAAAAAACCTCCATAATCCAGAGAGAAAAAATAAAAAAAGCACCAGCCTTTGGTCGGGGTGCAGGAAACCAAAATGGAGGCACTCATTCCTTCCTATATAGGTTAAAAGCAATATGTGCCAAATACAACGTATAGTTCTGCACAAAAAAATCTCTGGCATGATTGCGGCATAAATGCTTCTTTGGAGGTTTCCATGTATTGTATTGCCATTTTTGCTGTGGCGTGCCGCTGGTATTGGCGTGTGTGTATGTATATATGTGCCGCAACCATGCCAGTGGCACCCGGGTTCGCATTGTGTTTTTCAGAGATGTTTTTTTTTTGTGCAGAACTATACGTTGTATTTGGCACATATTGCTTTTAACCTATATAGGAAGGAATGAATGCCTCCATTTTGGTTTCCTGCACCCTGCCCACTTCCACAGGCTGTTATATCAATGCACTATGTTAGCAAGGCTGGTGCTTTTTTTTATTTTTTTCTCTCTGGATCATGGAGGTTTTTTGACCCAATGAGAAGTCTGTATGACTCTAGTGAGAGATAGGAATAGAGTAGGACCACCTGCCCTGAGATCCCGTTGAAGCTGGGGGTGGCTTAAGCATTTTTTGATCAAAAACATGTGAACTAAGAAACTCAAACCTTGTACAGTATCCCATTATTCCCAGGAATGCCTGAACTATTTCTTGTTAAGTGGCCATGGCCAGTCCTTTATCGCTTCTACTTCATTAAGTTCAGGTTTTATCTTTCCTCGTCCCACAATATGCCCCAAGTACCAGGCTTCTTCCATTGTTTACTAAGTTGATCGTAAAACCAGCCTTCCTAATTGCCCCAGGACAGTTTGAACATTACTGAGATGATTTTCCCAGTCGTGAGTATAGATAACTATGTCATCCAGATAAGCAGATGCATATTTCCTGTTGGGACGTAAGACCCGATTCATGACCCTCTGGAAAGTGGCAAGGGGCTCCCTGCAATCGAAGTGAAAAGACCCCTTCGGTGTGGAGAATGCCGTGTTCTCGTTAGCCTCCTTGGATAATGGAATTTGCCAAAACCCCTTGGTGAGGTCCAGGGTTGTGATATCCCAGGCAGGACCTACATTTCTCTATCAGTTTATCTACCCGGGGCATGGGTTAGGCATCACCCTTAGATACCTCATTTAGTTTATGGTAATCGCTACAAAACCGACACTCTCCATTGGGTTTTGGGACCAGCACTATGGGACTGGACCACCCACTTTTCGACTGCCCGATCACCCCTAGGTTCATCATCCTTTGGACCTCTTTGACAATAACCTCCCGGCAGCCCTCAGGGACCCTGTAGGGTTTTAAATTTACTCTTGCCTGTGGATCAGTGATGATCTCATGCTCAATGACTGTGGTTAAACCCAGATACGCTGTAAATAAATCCATATTTTGAAGAAGTAATTGTTTACACTGCTGGTTTTGGGAGGGAAATAGGGTCTTTGCAATTTTCAGCTCCTCAGTAGCTGGTGTCGGTTGGGTCACTTTGCACAGGGTTTTTGGGGGATCCCTATCTTTCCAGGTTTTTAACAAATTAATATGATAAATTTGGTAGGTCTTTTTCATGCTTGGTTATTGTACCCGACAATTAACCTCGCTCACCTTTTCCACTATCTCATACAGTCCCTGCCATTTTGCGAAAAACGTGCTTTCCACCATGGGTACCAACACTGGTTCTCCCGGACTAAACTGTCTGAGATCTGTTATAGATCCGAGACTGGGCCTCCTGAGCCTGCAGAAAATACTCCTTCACAATAGGCATCACTTGGGCTATCCTCTCCCGCATCTGAGCAACATGCTCTATCAATCTCTTGTGATATGGTAGGGATGCCTATTATACAACAACTCGAATGAGGAAAACCCTGTGGAAACTTGGGGCACCTCCCTGATGGAAAACAGCAGGTAGGGTGGCAGACAATCCCAGTCTCGACTGTCCTTTTCAACTACCCTTTTTAACATGGCCTTCAGGGTCTTATTAAAACAATCTACCAGACCTTCTGTTTGTGGATGGTAGACGGAGGTGCGTAGCTGGGTAACCTTTAATGCCTTAGAGAGGTCCCACATTACCCTTGACATGAACAGGGTCCCCTGGTCATTCAGGATATCCTTAGCTATCCCAACCCAAGAAATTATATGAAATAACATCTTGGCTATACCCTTGGAGGAAATATTTCTTAGGGGCACTGCCTCTGGGTACTAGGTCACGTAATCTACCACAACTAGGATGTATTGGTGCCCGCTGGCTGACTTCACCAAGGGTCTTAACAAATCCATGGCAATTCTGTCAAAGGGAACCTCGATAATAGGGAGTGATATCAGGAGGCTGCGGAAGTGGGTTACAGGGGATGTTATCTGGCACCCAGTGCAAGACTTGCAATAGTCCCAAATTTCTCAATAACATCCCGGCCAATAAAATCTCTGAAGGATCCTTTCCACGGTCTTAACCACCCCTAAGTGTAGAGACATGAGAATGGTCTAGGTCCATTATGGTTTAGGCACCATGAGCTGTTCGATCAATTCCTCCTGGTGTTTGGTCACCCAATATTCCAGATCCCCATTTATGGCAAAATGGGGATACCTCTTGTCTACCCTTGGCTCTGGGGATAACCTATTTATTACAACCACATTATTTCAAGCCTCTCTCAAGGTCTCATCCTGGATTTGGGCCGACCCCACATTTTCCTGATACCCCCAACTCGGGGACCGCCTCTTCAGTAGCTGACTCCTCCTCATTGTCCCAACCAAAACCGACAGGGGAAAATCTGGGTTACCTTCTGGGTCAAGCAGCGCTGGGCTGTTCGTACACTTTTCTGACAAGCAATTGATTTTGTGACAGTATCCTTTCCTACAGACCCCAGAACTGGGGACAATCACGTCAGATTATCATGTCATGCATTAAGGCTGGGACTGCCTCCACAAGGTGAGACAGAGATTCCTGATCTATATATATGGTCACCAGAGTCACTGGGTAAACCTGAGTGTCACCATAGATACAGGTAAGTTTCAAGTTCTTCCAAGGGACCAACAAATGTGCTACAGAGGCCAAGAGGAGCATAAACAGACTCTCCCTGTCCAACAGTCCCGAACTCGAAGTCCTATTGAACATCAGCTGGTGGATCTTGGTTCCCATCAGTGTGGGGGACAGCCCCACAAGCAGTTTGAGCAAACAGCGAAGATCACCACCCTGCCAAGCAGTCCATCGGTTTTGTGGTATGGGGACATTGGTCCATTATCTGGGAGTCTCCCAGGCTTTACCAGTAGACAGATTTCCAACCCCCTGCAGCACCTAGGGAGTTCAAGTGTGTAATCGTTCTACCAGTCCAATCAGGCTATCGGCAGACTGGGGATCCCCTTGCACAACCCAGCCCTGGAAGGATTGGGGAAGAGAATGTATGAACCGGTCCATGACTACTCGGTCCCCCATCTGGGCTGGGGTCCATACATTGGGTTGCTGAAACTTCTGCACCAAATGTAACAAGTCAAACATCTGGGACCTTGGAGGCTTGTTCTTCAGATAGAAATAGGGCAAAGATCTCGGCCCATTGATTTGGGGGTAACTGTTCTTGGTCAGCCAACTGCTTCAACCCAGTGAGGTCTTCAGTCTGCCGGAGCCATCATGCCCACATCGCTCCCCTGCTCATACTGGCTAAGTATAGTATTTGTTTATGAGAGTACTGATGAAAAAAATCAGCTGTTGAATTCATTTAAAGTAGAGCAGCAAACAAGAGATCATGAACACAACTGTTTCTCCTGTAGTCTGGAGTGTAGTAGGAGCTGACAGGAGAATAGATGTGCTGATAAGTAATGTCAACACATCTAAGGCTGCCTGAGTAATGAGTCTTTCCTGAGCACCCTCACAAATGGTCTTCAGCACACACGGACCGTCAGCTCATCTATTTGTCCTGTAGTCTCCGAGTGTAGAAGCCGACAGGACAAATAGATGAGCTGATGGTCAGTGTCTGCTGAAGATGAGCGGACAGCATGGCTCTAAATGAATCCATCAGCTGCTTTTTTTACATCAGTACGCTCAGGAACAAGCCAGGAAGGAGGAAGGCAAAAGAGAGAGTTGGAAAACAGAACAGGGAGCATGCGCTAGAATGCGCACTCCCGAGGATCTGACCCAGGGCAGAGACAGCGATGATGCTGGAGATCCAGCAGCCACGCTGGTGAAGGGGGTGTGACCCAACCAGGGGAGTAAGAAAATGGACTATAAAGGCATAAGGAAGGGAACTGCTGCTAAACTATAGCATTTGGAACGTAGAAACCTATTAGAAAGCTGTTTATTTTTATGGTCCCCGTTTGTTGAAACAGATCTTTGAGGTGAGAAAATGTTGTTTCATTTAACCCCTTAACGACCCTGGATGTATGAGTATGTCCCAGGGCTGCTAAAGGGCTTTGCAGGGGAATCGCTCCACGACCCCCCCTCCGAACAGCTGGCAGGTGTTAGCGGCTGATCGCCGCTAACATCCGGTAGTAACAGCGCGAACGGGCAGCTTCGCCAGCGCTGTTTAACCCGTCAGCCACCGCGGCAAGGATGGCCGCAGCATATGAATGAATGACGATTGGTGCCGTGCACCGATCGTCAGGGTGAGCGGCATCACCACAGCATAGCTGCAACGATGCGACCCCCGGACACGGCAGTGGGGAGCCTTGTGAAAACTCCCGTCTCTGCCATGTCCTAGTTTGCCCCACTTTCGGCCGTAGACAGAAAGTGGGAAAACCGCCATCTTGGTACAGTCTAGTGCATTGCATGGACAATGCATTAGACTGTATTAACAATCGCGCCCCCTAGTGGTCAAGCACCATAGGGGGACTCAATGTTACAGTGGAAAAAAAAAAAAAAAAAGTATTAAAAGTTCAAATGACTCCCTTTCCCCATTTTACAAATAAAATCATTAAAATAATAAAAAAGTTAAACATATTTGGTATCGCCGCGTCCGAAAAAGTCCGATCTATAAAAATCTAACATCATTTGTCCCGTACGCTGAACACCGGAGAAGAAAAAAAATTCCAAACGCCAAAATTGCATTTTATGGTCATTTTACGTCACTCAAAAAATGGAATAAAAGTGATCAAAAAAGTCGCATGCATTCCAAACTGCTAGCGATAAAAAGTACACTTCAGCCCGCAAAAAATGCCCCCTCACTGACATCTGTAGGTGTCAGTACAAAAAAGTTATTGGTCGCACAAAATGGCGCCACAGCGCAAATTTCTAAAACAGAAAAAGTTTAGAATTTTTTTACGGTACCAAAACATAACGTAAACCCTACATGTTTGGTATTGCTGGATGCGTATCAACCTGTTGAATACAGATAACACATTGTATTTGCCGAAGATTGAACGCCATAAAAGCAAAACACCCAGGAACATGGTGAAAATACGTTTTTTTCACAATTTGTCCCACTTGGAATTTTTTTGCAGTTTCCCAGTATGTTCTATGGTAATATGAATAACACCATTAGAAAGTACATCTTGTCCCGCGAAATAAAAGCCCTCATCGGTCTATGTAGGTGGAAAAATTAAAAAGGTTATGGTTCTGGGAAGACGTGGAGGGAAAAACAAATGTAAAAAAAAAAAAAAAAACGCCGGGTCCTTAAGGGGTTAAGCCATTTGGCATTGAAGAATTTGTAAAGTGTATGTATATGCTTGTTGTCAGGAATGCAAGTAGTGAATCCTCTGGGTCACTGTGAGAGATGACAGTGAACCACACCAGGGGCGCGGAGTCGAAGGAGCCCCCCAATATTCACCAAAAGCCAACACAAGGCAGGTTGGGCTTTGCTACTGGAAACTCCCAGATTGCTGATGCTTTGACAGCTGAGGTTCAGGAGGAGCAGGGTGAGGTGTATTCTGTAACCAAGTGGTAAGGTCAGGGTTAGGCGGCAGGCAGAACTTAGTCAGGTCACTCTCAAATATATCAGGGCAGGCAGAATGTAGTCAAGAATCAGAGCATGGGTCAGATACTAGAAATTCAGGACAAAGAGTTGTGCAGAGAAATAGCCATAGCACACCAACAAACTGACAGGGAGTGTTGGAGGAAGTGGGTTAAAAAATGGTCCAGCAACTGGTGATTGCTAATCAACGGCGCGCTGGCACTTTAAATTTTACAGAGCCAGAGAGCTAGAGTAGAACAGGAGCGGGGAGAGGTGAGTGATGGCCAGCCCCCAGGACAGAGACACGAGCGCATCCATGGTGGGTGAGGACTGTGGTGCGTATTGTGAAACTTGTGTTATTACATTTGATATTTCATGTTACATGGTCTATCATTAATACTATTATTATTTGGCCTTTTCCCCCCACACAGTTTTCTGCTATTGGATGTCATATAAATATAAAATATTTCATTTTTAATTATTGTTTTTTTCTGTTTCATACTTTTATATATAATTCTAGATTTCATACAGTCAAATGAACAGAGGACTTGCATGCATCACCCTCTCTGGAGCTATCCCAGCGCTGGCCTTAAGATGAGACAACAGCTCAGACATAAGAAACTATTTTATTGGTATAAAGTACAATACAAAACTAACAGGTCAAGCAGGATGTAATAGAAAACCATTTTATTTATAAAATGTAGAAGAGCGTACAAGTGATCAAGCTCCTCTTATGGTCATGTACCCTAGAGAGATTTAGAGCCGCATATATGAAAATTGTCTTGGCCTAAAACTTTCTTAGTTGCTCATAGCAACCAATCAGAACTCCCCTTTCATTTCCTATAGTGCTCATAAAAAATGAAATGGTCGCTCTGATTGGTTGCTATGGGCAACAAAGAGAGTCTCAGACCTCTATTATTGATCTTGTATGATGAACACAGAGAAGAAAAAAATTCCACACATCAAAATTGTATTAATTGTATTATACTGTGGCTTTGTTTGCATACTGGTGTGAACAGGTATCAATTCAACATGCAGTTTTTTATCATCTAATTGCCCTCCTAGTGGAGGGGTGTGTGAGCTTCTGCTCAGCAATTACCTGCACCTGTTTATCTTTCCCAAGTAGAACAGGGGCCTGTGATGCCTCCCATTGGGTTTAGTCTATAGTCCAGCCATCGAGCTGGAAGTATGGCCTTGTTGTGTTTTCAAACATCAAAATTACCTTTTTGTTTTTTTTCATTTATCATGCCAAAAAAAGTGGAATAAAAATGAATCAAAAAGTTGCATGTATCTTAAAATGGTACCAATAGAAACTACACTTCAGCACACAAAAAGTGAGCCCTTACTCAAGTCCATAGGTGGGTAAAAAAAAAAATTTATTGGTTTCAGAAAATGGTGCTATAGTGCTAATTTAAGGGGGAAAAAACTCTACATTAAAATGTACATCACGTCTCACATCCTATATCAGGTCTTGTTGAAGAACACTGAAATACATTCTACCCTGTACGAGTTCTCCTGTGAGAAAAATGGGCACAGCAGCTATGATATGGTAATAAGGTCTGTTTGTAGCTGTCATATAAATGTATGTTATGTAGAAGTGTAATGTAACAGATTGTTACATGTATTGTTGCAGCCATGTATTGTATATACTATATTTCAGTAACTTATAGGATTCCCCCTGACTGCAAATGTAATTTGTATCCCTGGTCTGGAAATTGTCAACCAGACATTAAGACAGTCATAAAACCAGCTTTTTTTGCCTTTTGTCTATACAAACTTCACCAGTATATGACAAGAGGGCCAGGCCAGATGTGACCTCCTGATCTTTCCAAGCCATAAAACTAATCATAGGAAAGGTTAGCATTCAAAAGACCTGGTCAAACTGAAAAATACCAAAAACTTATCTTTTAATCCAAATACATTAAAATACTATATTTAAAGAATAATCCAAAATATTCCAATGGTCACAAAACAGAATGGGACCCACGACAATCAATATTCAACACCCTAGTTGGTCACAAAATTCGACTTAGTGGAGAACCTATCATACCCTAGTCTAGCTAGTGCCCTAGGAATGGCCCTCTGCGGGATAGGCGTCCTGAAGAGGACGGTCCCACAATCTAAACTCCTCAACTAGTTATCCCTTCAATCAAGGAATGAGGTGGTAGGTGGGATCTTTGTGCATTTTATAAATCTTGATGCTATGTGTTCCTGATCCGTTCTACAGAGGTTAGTTTATTGATTCTGTATTTTCTGGTTGGTCTCTATATCCTCATTCCTTGATTGTAGGTATAACTAGTTGAGGAGTTTAGATTGTGGGACCGTCCTCTTCAGGACGCCTATCCCGCAGAGGGTAATTCCTAGGGCACTAGCTAGACTAGGGTATGATAGGTTCTCCACTAAGTCGAATTTTGTGACCAACTGGGATGTTGAATATTGATTGTGGTGGGTCCCTTTCTGTTTTGTGACCATTGGCATATTTTGGATTATTCTTTAAGTATAGTATTTTAATGTATTTGGATTAAAAGAACTCCTCATTAAGGATGAGCTGTCCAGTCCACCTTATCATATTCCTAGCCAATTAGGTACAAACTAATTATCATAATTAATTAATAGGAGGTTTGGAAACCTGAGATGGCTGAGTTTCCTATAAAGTGCACTGTCCTAGCGCAAATCATTTTCTGTTTTCTCCCTTTTATTTTATAACTGTTGTATGTTTGTCATTTTATTTTATTTTAGTACTCTATGGAAGCATTGTAAGTCTTTTCTATTAAAATATCTAATATATTTTAATAATCTTAGTCCTTGTTTGCCCTAAGAACCCATAACTTTAAAGAGGTGTTCTAACCCTGTAACTTCTGGAGAGCAGTGAGATAACCCTTTAATCATTGATAAGTGGTATTTGTATATCAGAGCCCTTCCCTCTGATTTCCTTTTCTTTTTGATTATTGAAGGAAGGTGGTGGCAGCAGAATATTTTGGGGGTGCTCAAACTGTCTTGGGGTGTGATTTATGCTTGGTTTGCCACCTGAGTGAGTTGTGATTTCCCACATTTTGCACATGAATTTGGTTTCTGTCCTATGTGAAGTCTCTTATGACTAAAAACAGATTAAAAAGTAAACCATTTTCCACATTCTGAACATAAATTAGATTTCTCTCCTGTGTGAATTTATGTTAATTTATATAAATTCATGTTCAACAAGATATGTGAATTACTTCATGTCTAACAAGTTCCAAATTACATTAAAGCTTTTCTCACATACTGAGCAAGAATATGGCTACTCTCATGTGTGACTTCTCTCATGTCTAACGAGATGTGATTTACATCCAAAGCTTTTCCCACATTCTGAACATGAATATGGCTTTTCTCCTGTGTGAATTCTCACATGTCTAACAAGGTTTGGTTTATGTATAAAGCTTTTCCCACATTCTGAGCAAGAATATGGTTTATCTCCTGTGTGAATTCTCAGATGTCTAACAAGGTCTGTTTTACTTATGAAGTTTTTCCCACATTCTGAACAAGAATATGGCTTATCTCCTGTATGATTTTTCTCATGACTTACAAGGTCTGATTTACTTATAAAGCTTTTCCCACATTCTGAACATGAATATGGTTTATCTCCTGTGTGAATTCTTGCATGTCTAACAACATGTGATTTACATCTAAAGCTTTTCCCACATTCTGAGCAAGAATATGGCTTCTCTCCTGTGTGATTTTTTTCATGTTTTACAAGATTAGGTCTAGAATTAAAGCTTTTCCCACATTCCGAGCAAGAATATGGCTTCTCTCCTGTGTGAATTCTCTCATGTCTAACAAGGTTTGGTTTATTTATAAAGCTTTTCCCACATTCTGAGCAAGAATACGGTTTCTCTCCAGTGTGAATTCTCACATGTCTAACAAGATTTGCTTTACTACTAAAGCTTTTTCCACATTCTGAGCAAGAATATGGCTTTGTTCCTGCGTGATTTCTCTCATGACTTACAAGGTCTGATTTACTTAGAAAGCTTTTCCCACATTCTGAGCAAGAATATGGTTTCTCTCCTGTGTGAATCCTCTCATGTCTAACAAGATGTGATTTACTTATAAAGCTTTTCCCACATTGTAAGCAAGGATATGGCTTCTCTCCTGTGTGAATTCTCTCATGTAGAACAAGGTGTAGTTTATTTCTAAAACCTTTCCCACATTCTGAACATGGATATGGCTTCTCGTCTGAATGAATTCTTTTATGTCTAACAAGGTCGGATTTACTTTTAAAGCTTTTCCCACATTCTGAACAAGAATATGGCCTTGTTCCTGTGTGACTTCTCTCATGACTTACAAGGCCTAATTTACTTAAAAAACTTTTCCCACATTCAGAACATGAATATGGCTTCTCTCCTGTGTGAATTCTCTCATGTCTAACAAGATAGGATTTCCTTATAAAGCTTTTCCCACATTCTGAACACGAATATGGCTTCTCTCCTGTGTGAATTCTCTCATGTCTAACAAGATGTGCTTTACCTCTAAAGCTTTTCCTACATTCTGAACATGAATACGGCTTCACTCCTCTGTGAATTATCTTATGTGTAACTAATTCTGATTTACGTTTAAAGTTTTTCCCACATTCGGAGCAAGAATATGGCTTCTCTGCTGTGTGACTTTTCCCATGACTTACAAGGTCTGATTTGCCTATGAAGCTTTTCCCACATTCTGAACATGAATATGGCTTCTCTCCTGTGTGAGTTCTCTCATGTCTAACAAGATACGCGTTACATCTAAAGCTTTGCCCACATTCTGAACATGAATACTGCTTTTTTCCTGTGTGTATTATCTTATTCCGACCAAGATGTGATTTAACATTAAAACATTTCCTACATTCCGTAAATGAATGTGGCTTCTCTCCAGTAAGACTTCTCTCATGTTGAATAAGTTTTGATTTACTTATAAAGCACGTCCTACATTCTACACAGAAATGTTTCCTCCATGTGTGAATGCTTCTGGGTGTAGAAAAATCTGAACTTTTTGTAAACGGTTTACCACACTGCATCCTTTTACCCTCTTCCTGGCCTTTACTTTGGGTAACAATCTGTGAGTGGTCATCAGAAAGTCCGTCATGATTAGGAGTATTAGAACATAGATTTGTTCTCTGAAGTCCTGGATGTACATCAATAGTAATTAGGTTTTCTCCTGAAGAGTGCTGCTTATTCTCTCCATCTTGTACGTCATCATTTAGAGATAACATAAAGTCTTCTCCAGAACTCGTTGTTAAACTTTCTGTTAAGATGAAAAACAGATATCATGAGTTTTCATTTTTTGTTGTAGACAAGTTTACATTCTACATTTTACATTCAACACTACTATCGGGATGGTTCCAGACATCGCTTATTCCTTAAATCTGCCACTGCAGTTCTTGAGCCAAAATAAGTATTTGGCTCATAGGAAATAAAAAGGAAGAACTGTTACTTCTCCTTCCTGCAAGATCCACTGCTGGCTCAAAAAGCTGTAGTGGCAGATTTCCAAGAAACATGTGTAAAGGGACTTCCGGGGGCGGGGCGTCCAGCACGGCCGCATTTTAGAGCTGCTCCTGCTCAACTCCAGCAAAATCCACCAATATCGGATCCATCCTGCTTAAAAGACAGCCATTCCACCTCCTGATAGCTGCTGAAGGTCTTAGAGCAAGCGGAGGCAGCGATATTTGGACACCCGGGATCCACTAGCAGTAGAAGGTACTGCGCATACAGAAAGGTCCCAAGACCAGGCCGCCGACCGTCGCGAGAAGATCACAATACCTGACCGCTCAGCGGCTGTAGCGGGTCTCACCGGGATCCCTGCGGCGAACACAGTCACTCGGATCTTGAGTCGGCCGCATAACAGCACTGAATCTCACCGCCCGGGGTAAGACGCGCACCCCCCCTGCACACGGACGGCGGCGGGCGCCATCTTGGACCACGTGTGCGGCCCTCAGAGGAACAGACAGAGGCCAGCGGGACACAGGCGGCGAGGAGGAAGGTGATCCCCCATGCGCTCCATCCACTGCCGAGACTGCCATCCTGGCACATAGCACCGGAGGAGCAGGACAGAGAACAGCGCTGTCTGCGGGCCGGAATCCCGGACCGGAGCTACAGGTGAGCCGCGGCACCCGCCATACTGTGCCCCTGGGCAGTATTACAGCCGAGACGGGAGAACCCATGTAAAAGGGCTGCACGGACTTGCTGCGATTGTGGGCCCGCTGATTCGGCTGAGTCAGTGCCGCTTAAAGAAACTGGGGTGAGGCATTACTAAACTGGGACCCCACAAGGCTGAGCACACCTGCCGGATCTGCTTAATTGTGCCCTCCCTGCGCTGGGATAGAACGGGAACGACGTCATTTGAGGGTTAATAGGCCCCTGTTGTTTCAGTCACCCAGAACTCGCACTTCTACTGCTGCCAGTCTCCACTGCTGTAGACAACAGTGCCTGATCCTAGGCCTTCATATCACTACCACACGGGCCGGGATATCGGACTTTATCCATACTCAAATACATTCATCATCCTCTGCTACCACCCAGTGGCCATCCGAGGTCATTGCTTCTTGAAGTGAAAATTCTGCATTGTTTTAGTTTCTTCACTTGGACACTCTGAAACAGCTTAGAGAGTCCCACAATCCCGGATAACTCCTATATTTTGAAATGTAAAAATTGTAACAAGGGACACACACCCTCCAGACACCCAGGATCTTGCAATGTTCTAGTGGGCCGCTACCCCCTCCAGGACTTATGAAGTGACAACTCTTCAATTAAACCCTCGAGGACTCCCTGTACGACGTAGGTCAGTTCTATAGTGCTTTACAAGTCGACTGATTCCTGCCTATAAAGTATGGACAAATTTATACAACTATCCAAAACTAATAGGCGTACAAGATCAAACTCCACGGCTGCGAATAGAGCTAACTCCTCCCCAAAACATTCACAACAGACCCTAGACACAAATAGAGTGCCAAAGAAGGCATCCAAACCAGAGGCACAAATGTCAACGCCAGCACCTAAGCGAGCTCCTATGTCTTCACCCGCATCCCCACCTAGTGAACCTCCTGCATCACCGGACGGCTTGAGCCCAGCCATGTTAATGGCACAAGAGGTCTCCAACATCATCTTACCAGTATTGAATAAGAGGATAGATGTCATACAAGCATCGATTAATGCAGCCTTAGCCCAGATTGCCAGTAACTCGCAACGGATTGTCGAGGTGGAGGCCCGCATGGTATCTGTGGAGGAGAGTACAACAAGGCATGAGGAGGCCTCAGCTTCACATCAGTCACAATTGGAAAGCTTGTAAAACAAAATCGACGACCTAGAGAACCGTGAGAGGCGTAACAATTTAAGGTTTATCGGCATCTCAGAGGACATTACAGCAGACGCACTAGCCTCTTATTTGACCAATGATCTGGCCATAGCTCTGGGCTTGGACACGCCTAGGGACCCGTTAATAATAGAGAGGGTACATCGCATGGGCGCAGCATGTGAGCAGAGAGGCAGGCCCAGACCTGTCATAGCAAAATTTCAGAACTGGGCGATCAAAGAAAGATTCCTCAGAGCATATAGACAAATCAGAGAGCTTCGAGTGGGGGAGGAGAGGATACTAATATTTCAGGAAAAGCATTCCACTTGGTCTGCAAACATCTCCATGACAATGGGGTGCGATTCCAGTTGCTGTATCCTGCAAAGCTCAGCGTTATCGGGAACGATCAAGTTTCCATTTTTGAGAAGCCAGAGGAGGCAACCAGGAGGTTCTTACCACACGCTCTTGATTAAGGTTTGCTGGACGTTCTAATCTCAGGCAGGGTAAAACCTGTTTGAGACCGGGGACTGGAGGAGATGGGAAAGACGGTGCGGGACTTGTTTTTGTAGTTGGGCCTACGGGTCCGCATTACCTCCAGTCCCTGATAAAAGAGGTTCCTGATGTTGTAGTTACATGTCGAAAGCCTGCCACCCTTGGTGGGTAGTTTTGTGGTCTGGATGCCGGGGGGTTGGAGGAGAAATCTTTTTCCCCTCTTTTTCAGTCCTCTTTTCCCCCTCGCCTCCGGCGCCCAGCGGATAGCGGAGCCCTGGATTACATATTTAAGAAAGTTTCACTGGTTGTGGGGTGTGTTCCCTGAGCCTTTGTCCTTCGACACGACTCTCGATGGACACTTGGGTCCAAAAGTTAGGCCAGTTATAGGCCAAACGTTTTCACTGTTTTACTGGTTGGTAGTGTTATATGCTATGGTATGTAAGTTAGAATGTCATTATCTCTGTTCCCACTAAATGTATCTGATTCTGCTAAATTTTGAGATTGGGGTGACACCCTTCTCCCCAGTGTATGCTGAGTATAGAGGTGCTTGCTGGGACGCCTCTCAGGCTCTTATTACGGCAAGGATTTCACTATGCATTTCACAATAGCGGGATACGGGATGAGTGTGCCAACAGGAGGGGGAGTAGACTGCTCATCCACCCCACAGCTAAAGTTAGTGTCCTGGAATATGGCAGGCTTAAAAATCCCAGAAAAAAGAAGGAAAATTCTGACTCACATGAAGCGTCTAAAAGCAGAAGTGTTCTTCCTACAGGAAACACATTGGCCAAAAGATAAATTCTTCCCGCTAAGAGCTCCATGGTTGGACCCACCGGTCCTGGCTAACTATATATCGAAGTCCAGAGGAGTAGCGATTTATTTTAAAAAAGGTGTTGGTCCAGTCTATTGATGAACAGTATGTAGATCCAGAGGGTCGGTTTATATATATGAAGGTAAAAATAGCAGACAACAACACTACATTACTAAATGTGTATGCCCCATGCGTCGGGAATAGAGAATTTTTTACTGATATTGTCACTTTTCTTTATGCTTGGTCATTTTCTAATCTTATTTTAATGGGTGATTTCAATGCTGTGCCCAACCCTCAGCTAGATAGATCTCAGAGTCCACTTAAAGGCCTGGCGGAAAGCTCCCCTCTAGAAAACTTGATGGATAGTCTCGATGTCTTTGACTACTGGAGGGCGGTAAACCCAACATCGAGATCCTATACTTACTACTCGCCTGTACATGGTTCATTTTCGCGCATAGATTTGGCGTTGATGTCCTCTTCTCTATATCATACCATTCAGGAGGCTGACATACTCCCTATCGTAATTTCCGATCACGACCCTATAACGGTTTCACTAGGAGGTGCATCTTTCCTTCCTAGATCACACGGTTGGAGATTCCCGGGATAATTGGGTCAATCAGATGATTTCCGGGAATTTCTTCGGGTGCATTGGCTGCAGTTCCTGAAAGACAACGCGTACCACGCACAAAATACACCTCTGCTGTGGCTAACAGCGAAGGCAGTCATGCGGGGCCACATTATAAGCTATGTGAGCATGAGACGCAAAAGCTCAACACAAAAAATTCCAGGAGCTGCATTCAAATCTCCGTCATCACCAAAATAAATTCTCCTTAGATCCCTCCATAGATAATAGACTAATGTTCTTAGAGGCGCAACAGCTGCTTCACACCTTCCTTCAAGGTGAAGCCACAACTCACCTAAGGATACAGCAAAATAAGTTCTATAGATGGGGAAACAGAATGGGATCGCTCCTGGCCAATACCAGAAAACCCTGGCAGACAAGACCACCCATAGCAGCAATAAAATCCCCCATTTCAGGTAAAATTCTTACCAATCCTCGAGATATAGAAACAGAATTCATAGATTTCTATGAATCATTATATAGCGCTGATCCGTACGACGCCCAGAAGGCGGCATCTTTTCTAGAATCGTTGAGCATGCTGAGGAACAGAGGGTGCAGCTGGAAGCCGAAATAACAGTAGAAGAGGTGCGTGTAGTGATTGTGGGGTTGGCAAATGGGAAATCCCCGGGACCAGACAGTTACTCGTCGGAATTTTTCAAAGCCATAGCCGAAGAAACTGCCCCCCTTCTTGCAAAATTAAACAATGATATCTATCATAGATCAGCAGCAGTGGATTCTTTTCATGACTCCCAAACAATATTTATTTTAAAGCCCGGTAGGGACCCAACCCTGCTGGCCTCATATAGACCAATATCTTTGATAAACCAGGATTACAAAATTCTGGCAAAAATTTTGGCCACTAGATTGCAAAATGTCCTATCCCAAATTGTGCATCCCTCGCAAAATGGGTTCATTGCCAACCGACACTCCACGAAAAATGTGCGAACAGCGATGGCGGCTATAACACGGGCTCGGGAAGGCCATGCTTCTTAGCCTAGATGCCGAAAAGGCATTCGACAAAATGTCCTGGCCTTTTCTTAATGCTATTTTAACGCGCAGGGGATTTTGGGGCCTGTTTTCCAGCTTCGTGGAACACCTGCAATCTAACTCTACCACTTCCCTACTCATTAACAACAAATCCTCCCCAATAATAGACCTCTTTAGGGGAGCTAAGCAGGGATGCCCATTATCACCCTTATTTTTTAATTTATCTATTGACCCCTTATTATACCATATTTCCCAATCTCCCCCTTTATCAAGGTGTCTCCTTTCCCCACCGAGAAATAAAGGTGACGGCTTACGCTGATGATTTACTCCTGATGATAGCCAACCCGAAGCAGAAGCTGGCCCCGATACTTGAAGATGTGATGGACAAGGGTGCCCTGTCGGGATATACCATAAACGTTGATAAGTATGAAGGTATGCTCCTGCAAGGTCCAGCAGTCCCCACATGGGTCCACATCCCATACGATTCGATGGTGTAAGAACTAAATTAAATATTTGGGGGTATGGCTCACCAGGAATCCGGACACCCTGTATAGGAAGAACATGGAGGTATATTTGGGCAAACTCTCGGATGCCATGAAAAAGTGGTAGAAACTTGCTCTATCCTTTTCAGGGAGATGCAACCTCATTAAAATGGTAGAGTTCCCTTGTTTACTTTACATCTTTCACATGCTCCCCATATACCTTGGCCCCGGGGAGGAAAAACTCATAAACGCACAATACAGGGCATTTATATGGAACAATAAAAGAGCGCGTATCCCTCTGTTCCTCTTGCACCAGAGCAGACTCAATAGGGGTCTGGGATTTCCTAATATACGCTTATATAATCTTGCAGCTTTGGGTCGGATCGTGGCTGAATGGGCGCAGTCCACAAGTGTTTTTACAGATAGTGTTCTAGATCAGTGGAATCTTCCCCACATATCTCTCCTTAACTTTGTACACTTGCCTTTTGGCAAGGTCCCGCCGGACATAAAAACGAATCTTATGCTGATGCCTGTCTGGCAATCGTGGCGAAAAATTAGGCAAAACAAACACTTGAACCCAGATTATTCTCCGCACATAACTTTGTTGTTAAATCCAGACTTTCAAGGGGGTAAGCCACACAATATTTTCAGAATCTGGCATACATTAGGTCTGCACCCAGACACTAAAGAACCATACTCTCTTCCGGCTCTGCAGCAAAAGTATTTATTATCTTCGGTTCCCTTCTTTAATCACATACAGGCGATGAGCTACATCACTAAAGTGACGAAACACATTGGTTCTGCTGACTGGGACACGACTTTTGATCAGACGCTTCTGTACCCGCACTCGAGAAAGGCACATCTGTCGACCACATATCGATATCTCCTTGATGATGTTGACTATGATCGGTCAGAGCTTAGCCTGAAACAGTGGCAAAAAAGGGATGCCTCTTTGACTCCATTGGTCATATTACCGGCGTTACAAGAGGCAATTAAATACCTACCAGCCGCCAGATACCAGGAGATGTTTATCAAAACAATGCATAATGCCTACCTCACCGCTCTAAGAGGTCATCGCATGGGGAGGTACCCAACAGATCAATGCTTCAAGTGCGATGCTGGCGCGGCCGACCTATACCACTGTCTATGGAATGCCCAGAAATTAAAGGCTACTGGGAGCAATCTAACTCTACCACTTCCCTTCTCATTAACAACAAATCAGCCCCAATAATAGACCTCTTTAGGGGAGCTAAGCAGGGATGCCCAAAGGGCACCTTAGACCTCTCTTTTACACCGGACTCTTCATGGGCCATATTTGGATATACAGATAGGGAAATGCAAAAGATGACCAGGTAAGACAAGAGATTACTACATGTAGTAGCAGCGGCTGCCCGTAAGGCGATTTTGCAGGTTTGGCTACGACCTAGAGGCCCGACATTTACTTTGTTTTGGGAAAAATTTAATTATTTGATGCACATGGATTGGGTAGAAGCTACTCTACACAAGGAGGTTAGGGTGAAGATTTTTTTCTCCCTGTGGGGCAAATTTATAAACACACTGCCGGAGGAAGCTAGACAGAGAGTGAGGACATGCTTTGGTACGACCTCGTGGTACATGGGAAGACAATTGGCGGGAGAACAGCCAGTGCTGGGATAATGTTAAAACTGAAACCCGAGGGATGGCCAAAAACACATAGAGATAATATACTTTCAGTCTATAAGTATTAAAGAAGTCGGGACTTCTTTTCAGAATTAAAATGGATCGGTCTCTCCTGTTTAAACCCACTGGAGGGGGAGGAGGTCACTCTTAAGTGAGCTTTCAATCATTGGGAAAGAGATGTCATACCAATGGCTATAAAAATTTAGTCAAGATTGCCTTTAGTTAATTAGGTGTACGAGTTATGCCTATGTATTCTTTAATAATGTACTCATATTATCATGCATACAAAATGTTAGTTGGTTCTTACAGGTTATGTTTAGAGGGAAAAGGAAATAAAAGAGGGAAAAAGTGTCTTCAAATAATAAACTGCTGTTAAACTGTATATTCGTGATATTCTTGTGTTAAGAATGTTATTGTACTTTGCTTGTGACAATTATATGGCATTGGAAGACGTTTAATAAAAAACAAGTTTAAAAAAAAAAAAAGAAACATGTGTAAAGCTTCCGGATGCTTGAACTTGATAAAATTTAAAAGGAAACCTTGTCAGTCAATCAAACCTATCCTCAGCTGACACACCTGGCATGTATAGGAAAACCTATACGAAATTGGTATATTCAATGGTGTCTCAAACATAAATATAGGCATAAAGGTAGCAAGACCATCAGGGAGACTGAGATGGAAGGGACTAGAAAAAGAGATTCAATGGATTTTTTATTTTAAGCTAAATGTCAGATGCTTAAAGTGGTAAAGAGTGAGTATGAGGGCAATGGTTCTTCCCCTGAGTTTGGGTCATTTTGGGAGGAGTGCCACTTATAAATATTTGCAGAACCAGTTTGTAGATAACTTTTAGCGATTACCCCCATACTATGGACTATAATATAATATATCCAGTAATTTGCTGGGTGACATTTCTTCATATGAGCAGGCTGAGGCCAATTATATCTTTCATTGGTCATTCGTGTTGCTTTTTGGTTGTGTTCACATCCAATAATGGCTCTATGCTTGGAGTGTATGATGGGAAAAACATCAAGCGTTTTTATAGGGCTCCATTCATCTGATGGAAGTCTCCTTGTCACCTCCATTAAGCAAATACTATAGGAAGGCTAAATATGAGATGTGAATGGAACATAACCTGTATATGACAGCTGCCCCTTCACAATGAGGGAGAGGAAGCAACGTGAGGAGTTGAAAAAAAATTTATCTTTTTGATTATATAGATAAACTAACAATCGTTGTGTTAAGTTTGTGCATAGTGAGCATACACATTTTCCTATGCCTAAACAAACCGACCAACACAATGTATAAGTTTATAGATATTTAAATTTTAAAAACCAAGGGACCCTTTAAACTCCGCTCCCCAGCATCTACAAGCAAGCAAGTGGATCCACCTCCCAGATTTGGTGAGTCGCTACAACCAGCATTGGACACAGTACATGTAAATTCTTAAGACAGTATTAGGATAGTAGCAAAGGGTCAATATCATGTAAGAAGCGTTGGTGTGGCCTCACTTGGAATATGCTTTCAGCTTTGGGCTCCAGTTTATAGAAAGGATGTAACAGAGCTAGAGAGAGTGCAAAGACGAGCAACCAAACTAATAACAGGAATGGAGCATCTTAGTTATGAAGAGAGGTTAAAAGAATTGAACTTACTTAGTCTTGAGAAAAAAACGGCTATGGGGAGGCATGACTAATTTATAGAAGTATATAAATGGCCCATGCAAAAAGTATAGGGAAAAGCTATTTCATGTAAAAACCCCTAAAAAGACAAAAGGACACTACTTTCATCTAGAGAAAAAGAATTCAATCTCCAAAGAACAAGCTTTATTTACCTTGAGAACTGTGAATCTGTGGAATAGCCGCCTGAGGAGCTGGTCACAGCAGGAACAGGTGAGGGTTTCAAGAAAGACTTAGATTACTTACTTCTAAATAATATTAATACTTTTGGAGCCACATAAAACATCTGGATCCAGTTTGAAGGCAATTTTGGGATCAGGAATAAAATATTCTTTTAGGGCAGATGGGTTCTTGCCTTATGGGTTACAAAGTCTTCATCATTAGGTGTAAGAAAGCTTAAAAATTCCCTATCCCCCTATGTAACCAAAATATCTGGACATTGGAGCATTTTATTTCCAAATGAAAAATTGTTACATTCTTCATAATCTAAGAGGAAATCAATATTAACCTTGGAAAAACCCCCTTTCAAGCTGAATGTGTCACCAAGAGATTATTACTGATGAAAACCAGATGATGATGCAGATTCTTTTCTTCTCAACTGTTTTATATGATCAGAGATATTTTACCTCTGTTATCTGTCTATAATCATGGAAGGCAGTCATTGTATCTAAACTGCTTTTACCAGATACAGGCTTTACTCCTGGACATAGACTATGGACAGGAGTTGACTCATTGACTTCTAAGGGGAGTGTTTGAGGCTCTGTGACCGGGGGAAAAGAATCATTGTTTGGGGAGGGGGACTGTGACCATCTCCTATTGTGAATGGTGAAAAAGTTGTTATTCTAAACTTTGGTGTCACCTTCCATTGTAATCCATCTGTGATATAGATATGATGGTGCCGCACACCTAGATAGTGTGTGGATTTTTAGTGGAAAAGGCAGTAGGCTCGAAATCCAAAATGTAGAAAATCCACCGCACACCTTCTGATATTGTTGAAAAGGTGATTTTATTCACAATGCTTCAGATGTGATACAAGTGATATTCAGGTCTCCATACATAGCAATATGCATTATAGAAAAAAAGGAAAATCCCACGGTCCAACATTTCGGTTTGATCGGCCTTCATTCCAAGGCAGTTAAGGAGAGGCAGCTCCTTAGAGCAGGAGAGTGAAGGCCGATCATATTGCTACGTGTGGAGAGCTGAATATCACTTTTAAAACTAAACAAAAAGACAACTGTGACCTAACTGTGGTGGAAAATCCCTTGTATCACATCTGCAGCATTGTGAATAAAATCACATTTTCTACAATATCACAATGTGTGTCATGGATGATAATGAGGAGACTCTTCTCTACAGAAGTGGATGTGTCGGCATTTTATTAGGATTAGTGACCACAGTGACACCTGCAGGAGCTCAGGCTTTATCAGAATATAGAGAGTGATAGGAGAAAGTAAAAACACAATATAAACAATAAGTTATTTCTGATGACACCTTCCCTTTAAATCTCCAACATGGCCGCCAGTGACCCTCCTGCTACCCAAAGTAATAGGTGAGATAACCCAACTCTAACTCCTCACCTGTGACATAAGAGTCGTGGATTCTCCAGAATCCTCCATCATGACGTCCTTGTACAGATTTCCCTTGTGTCCTTCTAAATTACTCCCATCCTCCATGGAGAAATAGACAGC
Source organism: Phyllomedusa bahiana (assembly GCA_025379985.1). Lineage (NCBI taxonomy): Eukaryota > Metazoa > Chordata > Amphibia > Anura > Hylidae > Phyllomedusa > Phyllomedusa bahiana. The sequence continues at coordinate 29,513 of JAODAL010028923.1, read as the reverse complement.
GGGCCTCCTGACACCTTTATAGGAACCTGACACACAAAATGATACGGTCATCACCCAGACCCCTCCAGTGGTGTTACTGAATAATGGGCCAGCAATTCCCCCCGCAGCAGCGTCACCTCTCCAGTCAGCAGCTCCCACATCTTGTTGGGGAGTTCAGGAATCTTCTCTTATTGTTCCCCCTCATGTACAGTGAGTGAGGGGGAGGCTCTAAAGATGGGCCCCGGTCCATCCCCCTGACACACGGGACAGCTGCTGGGGGCCACACAGTCACCGACGTCTTCTTCACTACTGTGTAATCCTGTGTATGGAGAGAAATCCCTGGATCAGTGACCGATCCAGAAAACTAGGTGACTAAGAACTATATTATTCCTGCACTGAGAGATCCAGGACAAAGTGTGACTTCTGACTGTGACTTCCCTGATAACTTTTCCCTTGGGAGAGAAGGTTAAAGCTGAAGACCTTGTAGGGAAAATACTTATGGTCGGCAAGTCTTGTTTATCACTGAGTATTAAGATCCCAGTAGATTTTGTACTATAGTTTATCTCTGAAGTAGATGTTCTCCAAAGCTTGTGGCTGAACCTCCAGTGTACATGACTGGACAATCTGCCAGGAAACAGTTATCAACTTCAGGGAAATAACTTATTAAGATTATATCTGACGCATGAAATTATTTATTTATTTGTATGTAACCTCTATAAAGTGTAAGGCGCTGATAATAAAGTGGAGTCATTACACTGACAGACTGCGGCGCCCTCACGGTATCCAGGCGCTGATGCTCCACACAGGAAATTATAAAGTAGATTTATTTAGAAAAATAAGAGACAGCGCGTTTCACGTCTATTAAGTAAGACTTCCTCAGGTTCCTGAAGTCACCATGGACGGACGGGGTTTATACAGAGAACCGCCAAGTGAGATTGATGGGAAAACGTTACAAATAACTTTTAACCATTATAAGCTGCTGATATTGGGAAGTCAATAGTGATATTGTGTTATGGACACAGTATGAACGGATTTTGTACTGATACATTATTTACTTGTTACAGATATCGAGGTGTTTATAACAAATGCTATGATATAAAATAGCCTCTAGGGGTCCTCATTGGCTATATGAATAACTCTGGTTAACAAATGATATATAGTATATACCGAGGAATAAAAGTTGTTCATACTTAAAAATATTGTTTGAGAAAAATGAAATATAATGAATTAATAAATCGATAAATAAATCCATAAATATAATGCAAACATAAAACTAGGTATAAAAATGGACAGATGCAAGGATCACGTAAAACCAATTGTTTAAACTAAATATTAGTATTGATAGTGTAACGGTCAGTGGTAGTGAATCCTCTGGACCACCACAAGCGATAGTATAGCCACGCCAGTGAGTGGAATCTAAGGAGGTCCGTTTTTCACCAGAGCCCGCCGCAAAGCGCGATGGACTTGCTGCGGCGCATTGCTACCAGGTCGCTACCCCTGACGTGACTTGCTTGTGGCGGCGGCCTTGGTGCAGCTTGGTACAGAATCGTAAGGTAGGCTCGTAGTCGGGGACAGGCAGAAGGTCAGGACAGGCAGCAATGGTTCGCGGTCGAGGGGCGAAGGCTGAAGGGTACAGTACACAGTACTGGCAACAAGACACAATAGAACGCTTCCTCTCTAGGCTCGGGGCACTATCGATTCGGCAAGGTGCTAAGGAAGGGGCCGGGCTTAAATAGGGTCAGTGCCCGGTGAGACCAGCCACCGGCGCGCTGTCCCTTTAAATTTGCCTGCGCCAGGATGAGAACAGGAGCGTGGTGAGGTAAGCGGATGTCAGCGCAACGGGTGCACCCGCAGACCGGGTAACGAGCTTTGGCGCCAGCCGCAGCTGGGGACGCTGCGGAGGCGCGGATGTGCCTGCGACCCGACACGGGGGATGCAGGGACACCCCTAACAGTGCCTCATCCTTTGGCCTCCCCCTCTTTCTGGCCCGCATAAATTTAGACAAGAGACCCCGATCCAGGAGGTTCTCCTCCGGCTCCCACGACCTTTCCTCCGGCCCAAACCCCTTCCAATCGACCCAAAAAAATCGTCTCCCCCTAACCGTTTTCATGGCCAAAATTTCTTTGATAGTAAAAACATTGGTGGAGTCAGCCACAGGAGACGGGTGAACCACAGAACGAGAGAACCGGTTTTAGATGACCGGTTTCAGCTGGGAGACGTGGAAGGAGTTTGGGATGCTCATAGTTGGAGGGAGCCGGAGCCTGCAGGCCACCGGATTCATGTGCTTTAGGACTTCAAAGGGACCTAAAAAACGGGGGCCCAGCTTGTAGCTAGGGATTTTAAAGCAGACATATCTAGCGGACAGCCATACCCTATCTCCTATCTCCCAGAACAAAAGAAGGAGGGGGTCTTCTCTTCTTGTCTGCTTGAACTTTCATACGAGCAGAGGCCTGGAGCAAAGACTGTCGCCTCTCCTTCCAAATGGCCGATAGGTCCCGGACCAGATTGTCCACCGCAGGGACATCGGAGGAGGCAGAGGGCAGGGGAAAGGGGTGGACGGGGGTTTGCCGACTGAAGATGAGAAGAAGGGGAACCCCCTGCAGAATCAGAGTCCAGAGAATTATATGAAAACTCCGCCCATGGCAATAGACTGGACCAATCATCTTGTCTTGTGGATACAAAGTGGCGAAGATAGGTACCCAAGACTTGGTTCACTCTCTCCAGTTGCCCATTTGATTGCGGGTGGTACGCGGAAGAGAAATCCAGTTCCACTTGTAGTAGAGAACAGAGGACTCGCAAGAATCTCGAAATGAATTGAACTCCCCGATCCGAGACAATATGTAGGGGAAAGTGCATGCAGGCGGAAGACATGCTTAAGAAAGAGATCGGCGAGTCGAGGGAAAAGAAAGGGAAAGACCAGCAATGGAACGAAGTGTGCCATTTTGGAAAAACGGGCAGTGAAACCCCCCAGATTTAAACCTAAATTTCCATCAGAGGGCGGTAGGGTCGGTGATGAAGTTCCATAGCAATATGGCCCCAAGGACGCTAGGTAACCGGCAGGGGGCTGGAGTAACCCCGCGGGTCTGAGACGAGGCGACTTGTTGCGGGCACAGGTGGTACAGACCTCCACAAACTGCTTCACATCTTTAGCGAGGTCCGGCCACCAGTAAAACCGGGAAATCAAGGAACAAGACCTCCGTACCCCAGGGTGTCCAGCTATTGGAGAGCAATGACCCCATTTCAGCACCAGTAACCGGAGCGCAGGGCGCACATATGTCTTACCTGGGGGTACACATTGGAGGTTTACAGGGGCCGCGGATACCAGAGCTTCTGGAGGTATGATGTACCAGGGAGCGGCCTCCTCTTCCCCACTGACGTCTGAGGCACGGGAAAGGGCATCAGCCTTGATGTTTTTCTCTCCCGGTTGAAAATGGATAACGTAATTGAACCGGGCGAAGAATAAAGATCACCTTGCTTGGCGTGGGTTTAGACGTTGCCCTGTCTGGAGGTAGAGAAGGTTTTTGTGGTCAGTGAAGATATTCACGGGATACCGAGCACCCTCCAGGAGGTGGCGCCATTCTTCTAGAGCGAGTTTAATGGCCAGAAGCTCCCGATCCCCAATGGTAAAGTTCCTTTCCGTAGGTGAAAAGGTTCTGGAAAAGAACCCACAGGTCCGAGTCTTGCCTTTGGGCCCCTTTTCGGGGAGGACCGCTCCGGCCCCCACGGAAGAGGCGTCTACATCCAAGAAGAAGGGTTTCTCGGTATCAGGCCGAGACAACACAGTTTCGGATTGGCATGCTTTTTGGTTAGAGCTACAATCGGTGCCACCAAAGTCGAAAAATGCGGGATAAACTGCCTGTAGTAATTTGCAAAGCCCAGGAAGCGTTGTATGGCCCGGAGGCCGACAGGTCATGGCCACTGTAGAACGGCCGAGAGTTTAGTGGGGTCCATCTGCAGGCCTCTGTCCGAGATTATATATCCGAGGAACGGGAGGCTGGTCTGGTGAAACAGGCACTTTTCAAGCTTGGCATAGAGATGGTTCTCACACAGGCGTTTCAGGACCTGGCGCACATGCAACTGGTGGGCCTCCAGATTGGGAGAAAAAAACAGAATGTCATCTAGTAGACAACCACACAGGAATACAGGAGATCTCTGAAAATGTCATTGATAAATTCATGGAAGACTGCTGGTGCATTGCACAAGCCAAAGGGCATCACTAAATACTCGAAGTGCCCATCACAAGTATTGAAGGCCGTCTTCCACTCGTCACCTTCTCGTATCTGGACGAGATTTTACGCCCCCCCGCAAATCCAACTTGGAAAAGACTTAAGTTCCGCGGAGACGATCGAAGAGTTCGGTAATCAATGGTAAAGGATACCGGTTTTTTATAGTGATCTAGTTGAGACCGCGGTAGTCGATGCAGGGTCGTAAGGAGCCATCCGTCTTTTCCACAAAGAAGAATCCGGCACCCGCCGGAGAAGTAGATTTGCGGATGAAGCCCTTTTGTAAGTTTTCTTTAATGTAGGCCGACATAGCCTGAGTCTCGGGTACCGAGAGCAGGTAGACCCTACCCCGGGGTGGACTAGTCCCGGGCAATCGTAGGGACGATGGGGAGGTAGAGTTTCTGCCTGCTTCTCAAAGAAGACATCCTGAAAGTCTTGAGACGGTGGTAGCAAGCCGGGTAAGGGCTTGAGAGGATACTGTGGAGGAATGGGGAGCACCCGGCGAGGTGCCGATAGGCAGCAAGACTTGCAATCTCGACTCCAATGCAAAACTTCACCCGTCTTCCAGTCGAGCACGGGGGCGTGACACTGCAGCCATGAAGCCCCAGGAAGACAGGGGTAGCACGAAGAATGCAATCTTCTCCTTGTGCAATGCTCCGACTTGTAGGAACACTGGTTCAGTCCAGAAGCGGATGGAGTCACTCAAGAGTTCACCACTAACAGACGAGATGACCAAGGATTGGTCTAAGCGGACCACCAAGAGACAATACTTGGCCACCAAAGCGGCATCCATAAAATTCCCGGCAGACCCAGAATCCAGGACTTGAAATGAGATACTGGAACTGGTTGTGACCAGAACTGGCAGCATGAGCCATGGAGAGGGATTGTTCACACCTAGGGACACCTCTCCCACGAAGCCTAGGTGCACTCGTTTCCCGGACGTTGCGTATGGAGTGGACAACCCCTGAGGAGATGTTCGGGGCTGCCGCAGTAGAGGCATAGATTCTCCTCACGTCGTCGGTTAAGTTCTTCCGGAGTCAGGTGGGCTCTGTCCACTTGCATGGCCTCTTCCATGGCTGGCTGGGAAGAGTGCAGTGGAGGTGCAAGACGAGGTAGACGGTGTGTTCGGGCCGGTTTGCGCTCTTGGCGGAGCTCCTCACGTCTCTTTGAGAAACGGATGTAAATCCGGGTTGCCAGATGGATGAGCTCACTTAACGAAGATGGAGGGTCCCGGGTCGAGAGGGTATCCTTAATCTGGCTGGAGAGGCCCTTCTTGAACGTGGCGCACAATGCTGCATCGTTCCAAGCCAACTCCGAAGCTAGTGTGTGGAATTGCACAGCATAATCTCCTACAGTGGAGTTCCCTTGCTGCCCTTGAGGCGGTCTCGGCAGATGAGGCGCGGGCGGGCTCCTCGAAGACACTGCGGAACTCCTGCAAAATGTTGCAAGATCAGCGGTGATTGGGTCACCTCGGTCGCAGGCCACCTTGGACCTCTCGGACGGGAACTGAGCAGCCATGAGTTCCACGTGGATGGAGCACTGGGTGATGAACCCCCTGCAGGCCTTAGGGTCCCCGTCAAACTTCGTCGGCATGGACAACCAGAGTTGAGGGCGGGTGGATATCCCCGGAGCTGCTGCCATAGGTGGCCGGCTGCTGCTGCTGAGTGGCCAGGAGCTGCTGCATCACCGTAGACAGTTGATTAAGCTGCTGCACGATTTGCTTAGATTGCTGGGCCACGATGGTGGTAAGATCAGATACACTCGGTAGAGGCACCTTGGTGGGATCCATGGCCGAATTGAACTGTAACGGTCAGTGGTAGTGGATCCTCTGGACCACCTCAAGCGATGGTAATAGCCACGCCAGGGAGCGGGAGTCTAAGAAAGGATCAGTTTTCACCAGAGCCCGCCGCAAAGCGGGATGGACTTGCTGCGGCGGATTGCTACCAAATCGCTACCCCTGATGTGACTTGCTTGTGTCTTCCTTGGTGCAACGTGGTACAGAATCGTAAGGCAGGCTCATAGTCGGGGACAGGTAGAAGGTCAGGACAGGCAGCAATGGTTCATGGTCGAGGGACGGAGGCTGAAGGGTACGGTACACAGTAATGGCAACAAGACACAATAGGCTCTCTAGGCTTGGGGCACTATCGATTCGGCAAGGTGCTAAGGAAGTTGCCTGTAGTACCGTGCGGGACGAGAACAGGAGTGTGGCGAAGTAAGTGGATAGTACCGGGCTGCAGCACTGGCCGCAGCTGGGGACGCTGCAGAGGTGCGGGTGTGCCTGTGACCCGACACGGGGGTCGCAGGGACACCCGTCACAGATAGAAGTGCTGCTATTCAGTAATAGACAAATAAATGAATATATTAATATAAGCAATCGATTTCTGTCACAGTCCATGCCATGGTCCCCGCTTCGGACGTGCCTGTGTCCCTGTCCCACCTGCCAGTGTGTACTTGCCTGTCTTCACTCCTCCTCCAGTCCTCCCTGCTGCCCGTGCCGCCGAGATTTAAAGAGACATTACCTAATTACCTGTACAATGACCATTCACCACCTGGGATTTAAGGAACTCCCTGCCTGTGCTCTGGGTCAGTTTGTTGCTGTTTCCACACTGATCCTGACCTCTGGTTTCTGTCCGTTACCTGCGTATAGTCATGTCCTCATTCCTGTGTATACTTGTACTACTGTTACCTGCTGTTACACCAGTCTTTTACCTGCCTGGGATTCTGCTACGTGTCTTTGGTTGCTACCTGCACGTGTCCCCTAACCTCTGCCTGTTCCACAGTCCTGCGTTTGGCACTTTGGCTGTCATTGCAAGTAGCCACGTCAGGGGTAGTGACCTGGGGGTTCCCCGCAGATAAGTCCAGGGCTTGCAGCGAGCTCATGTGAAGACTGGGGGCCCCTTAGACCCAGCTCCCTGATGCGGTAGCATCTCCATGTCTTGCGGTGACCCAGAGGATCCACACATACCCGGCTTCCACCATTACACTTTCACTGGTCAGTAGATTTAATTTCTTAATAAAAAAAGGACTACAATCATGGTCCCCGGAAGTAGTGAAAACTACAGGTACAGGAACAGGAGAGGATCAAAAAGGTCTTCTGCTCACAATAAGGTGTTACATTTATAATAAAAAAAACTATTCTTCTAAAAGATAGATTGGCAAAACTATGACCAAGATCATTTATATATTAACTATTAACACTTCCCTCCAGCGGATTACAAGAGTTGGTCTCCACAGTTTTCCTTAACATCGTAAGAGCCAATTCCACATATAGGCAGTCCCGGGGCTACGAACAGTATAGGGACTGTAGTATGGTCTTAAGTTGAATTTGTATGTAAGTCGGAACAGGTGGATTTATTAAATGTAACTCCAGAACAAGAGGGTTTATTTTTTTGTTTTGGATAGTGCAGGGAAGGGTTCTTACATTTATTTTGCTGTCTGTACCCTTGTTAAAAAGATTTCACTTCATGTGCTGCTGTGGAATGCTGGAACTTGTAGTTCCACAGCTACTATCTGCTGTAGAACATGGGACTACAGGCCATTTTGTCACATAATCCCCTTTTGTAACTAGGGGGGGGATTAAGTTCGGAACCCGGGTGATCCGGGACCCCTTTTTTTAGTGCGAACCCCCTTACCCAAAAAAATTCCTATTTTGATCTACTTTTGGCTTCTTACATGCAGTTCCGGGACACCATGGCCCCATTATTGTAGTTTTTATTATAAACAGAACACCTTTTAATAAGCAGAACAACTTTTTGATCGTCTCTTGTTCCTGTACCAGTAGTTTTTACTACTTTTAGGAACTCTGACTGTAGTCCTTTTTGTACAAAGGTTTTTTCCGAATTTGACCAGAAAATCATTGCTTATATTTAAATATTCATATGTTTTTTTTTTTGATTTTTGAAAAAAAGAAAATAAAAATGCATTAAAAAGGGGATGATACAACCCCAAAACACAGCCCCCAACTGTGAACATGGAGGGGGTGGGGGGTGGGGGGGAAACACCAAATTTTGGGGGGTTTTTCCTGCAAAGGGGACAAAAACGTCTGCACCCTAAGTTTACCCAAAGGGGGGAAGGAAAAAAAACCCCCAATGGGGTAAACCAACGTCCTATTTTTAGGGAAAAAATTCCTTCCCGACTCAATCGGGCATGGGGAATAAATCCCGGGATAAAATGACCCCCTCCTGAATCCGTCACTATAACTTTTATTTATTATGTTTCCAGAAAAAACCAAAACCCTTTTTGAACCTGTTTTTAAAATTCACCATGAAAACCCCTTTTGGCAAGAATTCCACAGCTCCTGCTTTTACAGTAAAGAATCCCTTTCTATGTTTATGTAGAAACTTTTTTTCCCTCAAACTAGGGGGTCCCCCTTTTTTCTAGATACAGCCCGGTATAAATAAATCTTGGAGAGATCTCTATTTGACCTTTCATATTTTTATACATATTTATTATGCCCCCCCAACCCCGTCTTTTCCTAAAACTAAACCCCCCTAATCTTCTAATCTTTCTGGTACGTAGTCCACCCAGTCTTTTATTATTTTTGTTGCGACTTTGTACCTGTTCAACCTCACAATGTTTTTTCCTGGCACTGGGGGCCCCAAAAATGTACACAAATTTCCCTGTGCAAGTTTTGCACAGGGGAAGAAAAAATCCCATACATGATTACATTTAAATGGGGAAAAAAGGCTGGGGAACCCGTAAGTTTTAAAGGGCCCCTTTTGTACTCTGTCCCGCCATGTCTCTGTTTTCCCCACTTTTCAAATTTTTCTTTAGCTATTTAAAAAACATTCAATTTTTTGTTGGTAACTCCTGGCATTGGTCGTTGCAATTTAGAGATTTTTTTCATTTTTTATTCCTTTCTCCCTGATCTTTTAAAAATTTTCTACCCTTCCCCCCTCCCCCCCCTGATTTATTATAATTCCCACTCCCCTATCTTACTACTTGCATCTATCTTTGAAATTACCCCCCCCCCCATCCCATTTAAATATTCCTCCGTTCCTGGCCTTCGCCCCCCAATAACAGCTGCACCCTCCCCCATTTAGACACCCCCTCCCCTAGCATAGACTGTACCAAGACAAAAGTCACCCCCTTCTCCAAAAAACCCCAAAAATCCCCCTTTCCAACACCAATTTTTAAGCCATTTTTTCCACCTCCTGATTCCCTCTGCCTCCGGGTTGGGGGGCTCGTGGAACGGGTAATATTTCGAAAAAAAATTACCTTGGGGTCCTTCCCCCTGAGCTTTTGGCCTTCCCTAAATCGTTTTTTAAGGGGACCCCCACCTACCTCAACTTTGTCTTGGTGCCAATGTGGCCCCATGACGCTGTTTCTCACCACCCCACCCGCAACGCAGCCCAAACCGCATAGCGACCCCCGGGCCCCAGGTAAAAAACACACTTTTCGACGATCCCGGTCTTTTGGCAGATTGCCTGTCTGTGCCCCGAATAATGGGGTCCCCAACTACTACACCTGTCTAGCCTACCTGCACCCCCAAATTCCCCATCTTACTGAGGCAACAGGGTAGTTTTCTTGCTGCAGCAATGCAATTTGAGTGATACCCCTCACTGCCACTTGCAAATTTGTTGGGTGTACCATTTTTGGACTACCTCCCACACTCTTTTCCCCCTGCCCTTCTTTCTGACGTTTACCCATCTAAATGCCCCCATGTTCCCGCACCTCCCTACTACCACCCTCCCCCGTACTACACCTCGATGATTGTCATTGGGGACCGCTCGCTTCCAATTGGGAAAGGGTCTCAGTGACCCACTTTCTCATTTAATCCAGGGTCCGACTCCCCAAAAGTGCAGAGGCACACATCTTTCACAGCATATGCCCCCCGAACGTTGCAAGATGGCATACATGCACAGGTTTGTGCACTGGACAGCATTTTCAAACATGGGAACTCATGGGATTTTACCAAAAAGATGTATGAAAAATTTAATAAGTAATACAAACTGTCCCCCAAACCCCCAAACTAAACCTCAATCTAAGTCTCCTACTTAAAAAAAAACACATAATAAAAAACCACTCCAGACTTTTCACCCTTGCCAAAATACTCAGTTTTAAACCTTTCCCACACTGCTGTTTGGCTGTGCTGCAACCTCTCTTTCAGGAGCAAAAGGCAATTTCATGCAATAAAATGCTAATTAATCATTTCAAAATCTCACAATGTGATTTTATGGATTTTTTTAGAGTCGGTCTCTCACAGTTGAAGTGAACCTACGATAAAAACTAAGACGCTCCATTTTTTGAGGGGGAGGATGTGCAAATATCAGTTATCCAACTTATTTTCCCCACTGTAGATATCTTAAAAAAAAAAAAAATGTATCAAAACACAAAAATCAGTTTTATTCTTTTTCCTTGCAAAATAAAACTATTGAAAGAGGGCTTCCCAATATCGGGAACTTAAAAATGGTTCAAAGGGATTTGTAACGGGTTTTTCCCCTTAAAACACACTTGAATCCACTACTGATTTCCTTGCTCCTCCGGGCTGAACCCACCCTCTGATTCCTTGGGGCCCCCCCGCCAAACCCCAACCATCTGATTTTCCCTTGGCTCCTCCCGGCCCGAACCTAACCCCGATCCTTTAGCTCCTTCAACTGATCCCTCCATCCGATTCCCTTGGCTTCTCTGGGGGGAACCCGACACCGGATTCCCCTTTGGGCCCCTCCGGCCAAACCCGACCTTTTAAATTTCCCTTGGCCCCTCCCCGAACCCAACCATCTGAATTTTCCCCTTTGGGTCCTCCGCCTGAAAACCCAACCATCTGATTCCCTTTGGGTCCTCCAGGGTGAACCCGCCATCTGATTCCCTTGGCTCCTCCGGCTGAACCCACCATCTGATTCCCTTGCTCCTCCGGCTGAACCCGACCATCTATTCCCTTGGCTCCTCCGGCTGAACCCGACCATCTGATTCCCTTGGCTCCTCCTGCTGAACCCGACCATCTGATTCCCTTGGCTCCTCCAGGCTGAACCCGACCAACTGATTCCCTTGGCTCCTCCAGGCTGAACCCGAACATCTGATTACCTAGACTCCTACGGACTGAACCCGACCATCTGATTCTCTTGGCTCCTCCAGGCTGAACCCGACCATCTGATTCTCTTGGCTACTCCGGGCTGAACCAGACCATCTGATTCCCTTGGCTCCTCCGGGCTGAACCTGACCACCTGATTCCTTTGGCTCCTCTAGGCTGAACCCGACCATCTGATTCCCTTGGCTCCTCCGGGCTGAACCCAACCACCTGATTCCCTTGGCTCCTCTAGGCTGAACCCGACCACCTGATTCCTTTGGCTCCTCTAGGATGAAGCCGACCATCTGATTCCCTTGGCTCCTTCAGGCTGAACCCAACAATCTGATTTCCTTGGCTCCATCGGGCTGAACCTACCATCTGATTCCATTGGCTCCTTCAGGCTGAACCCAACAATCTGATTCCCTTGGCTCCCCCGGCCCCTCTCCTCCTCAGTATAACAGACGACTCACCGTTCTCATTGCTCCTATAACATACTATGGCTGCACTGGTTCCCATGATACATAACTGACCATACTGGGGGCTGAGGTTTTCTGCTGCTCAGTTCATCACTTGGAAGCTCCTGAAGCTCTTACACAGGACGCTGGATTCCTCCTATTATGGATTTTCTCTTCTATAATTTAAGTGTAAGATAAAAAAGATGATAGAAGTGTAGAGGAGTTTACCTCTCCGGTCACCAGGTGGAGGATCTCCAAGGTGAGGTCTAATACTCTTCTGCTTATCTCATTCCTGTACGTGTCCATCCTTGGTGGGTCATTCAGGAGAAGGAACGCTGTGTATAAGGAGAAAACTGGTTGAACTGGAAGGTTCTAGTGCTGCAGGCACCTTTATGGAGAAAGGAGGGGCCCAAATCCTACAGGGGCCACATCATGTGTGACATACAGAACCTCTGGGGGCAGAGGAGAAGCAGCTTCTCAGAGCCGTCACCACATGGATACGGGGTATTACCAGCACATCCACAGGATATTCCATAATGTCTGATAGATGAGGTCCCCACCTCTGGGGGCCGCACTTGGCTGTGTCTGTAACTCCTATAGAAGTGAATGGAGAGACCCCTGTACATGTGTGGCCTCCTCTCTGCTCATTCCCCACCTGGATGCATTGGTCCCATCTCCATGAGGGTCGGGTCTGTTCTCCAGAGGTGAGACCCTCATCTATCAGACACTTATGGGAGACGCTGTGGATACATCAGAAATGTCCATGTTGGGAAAACCCCTTTATGTTATAACTGATGAAGGACTTGATGCTGACAATGATGCTGACTTGATGCTGACACAGCGGGGGGCGCTGTGTATCACTGACTCCACACTGACTGGATTATACGCGCCCGGTTCTCGCCCCCGATCAATGGCAGCTGCGCCCCAAGGCTTGTGTGTGACCCCACAGTGACCAGGACGGGTGCGGAGCGTTGGAGCCTCAGTGCTGCTCATGTACAATGCACGGGGGACGATCTCTGTGCAGCAGCAATAACTCTACTAGGACAGACGGCGGCGGAGCTATAGCTGTTATAACTGAGGCGAGAAAGACGCTGATCTCCAGGAGAAGCTCCAGGGATGAAACCCAACCTGCCCGCTCCTCCTCTCCTCACAATCATCTCTCCAGACAAGGACCTGGCCCTGAACTTCTCCAGCCCGACCCTAACAGACACCCAAAGGGGATGATCTCTGTGTGAAATGCGACCCAAATATCAGTAATTCTATTTGCATCAGTAAACTGGACTTCAATATTCTAGGGAAAATCATCCTTACACATAATGCCCAAATCAGCAGCTTGCAAGTCTGACTGATGAAGGGAAATGCATCCTCCACCTTACATTTGGGCAGGACGCCTACTGGATTCCTGCACCCTATCCTGGTATATCCAAGCAGAGCTGGGCTGGGATTTGGATTAGATGGGTGACAGAGAAGGATGCATCTCTGTACCTGTGTATATAGTGAAGGGAATAATTATTTAATCCCTTGCTTACTTAGTACCCTAGGGGCATCAATTATATATAATATATATATAACTATATATTACATATGTCCCTAGGGTACTAAATCAGCAAGGGATCAAATAATTATTCCCTTCATTATATATATGTGTGTGTGTATACATATATATTGCATGCCTCTAGGGTACTTCACTGCTAAGAGGTGTGATTGTTAGTATAGCCTATTGCACTGTATAAACATTGTAATAAGGTGTACAAAGATGGCGGTTTAACTACTTCCTGCATGGGGCAGGAAGTAGTAAAACAGGAAGCCTTTACAAAGCTTACAGCCATCATGTTAACCGATCAGCGCCTCGTGATATCGCCACTGGGGTGGCAATCGGAGTGAGAAATGGGGCTTGGCCCGTCAGATGCCCTAGATGCCACTGTGGCGTCCAAAGGGTTAATCATCAGGAAATGGAGCCGGCTCCATTCCCTACTGTTAGCGGCAGGTTCCACTACATAGCCTATTAGCGACATTATGATGAAAGTTTACATCAAATGTTGTTAAAGGGGACTTCTCCTCCAACTCTCTCATATCTTAGGTGTCCTTCCTACTTTTAAAGGGGATGTATCACTTCATCAGTTCGGCTGTTTTCTTGAAGCTTGATTCTCTCATTTCCTGAAATCCAGGGTCGTTTCTTCCCCTCCCAGCTGGGTGTTTCTTAACTGAAGGGGGGTGACATCATCTCCCCCTTCACTGTTCATGCTCGCTCCCGAGTCAATGTGCTCCCCCCACCATCTCTGTGTGAGTACACATGTCACTGTGTCGTTCCTCTCCCTATGCAGTCTTATTTTGTAAGAGCTGTTTACATACCACAGGCCTGCATTCAGTCTAAACAGCCTTCTATGAACTCAGAGCACTGATCTCTTCTCCTCTCACAGGTGGAGGTTTGTTACAGAATGTAAATTAGTAGAGCCGTGAGCCAATGACATGAAAGGAGGAGGGATCCGACGGGCACTGGGGAACTGTGTTTACACAAAACGAATATAAGGCATACTGTGAAAACAAGACAGCTTTGCTAATGACATCCAATTACAAAGTTGCTTGTTTTCATTGTCCCCTTATTCTGAAGACCATTTAATGAAATGATACAACCCCTTTAAGTTAATGCTTACCAATTCCTGGTTCTTGACTTTAGCTCGTTCCTGATCTCGCTGCCTTGATCTTTGGCTTGTCCCTGACTAAGAAAGTACTTCACCCTCCCTAACCTTTAGCTCATATGTGACCACTCTTCTCTGTTCCCCTAGTACCAAATTTTAAAATTAACTGTGACCGTGGGTGACTACATCAGGGGTAGTGGCCGGGGCATATCTAGCAGCAAAGTCATGTGTGTGCGAGGGTTAAAGGGTGAAAACCAAGGGGCTCTTCAGACTCCACTCCCCAGCACGGTTGGTGCAGATATCTGTGAGTGATCTAGTGGTTCCACCTCCCAGATCTGAGGAGTCATTACAATCAGCACTGGACACAGTTGGAAAATGTGAGACAGAATGAGGAGAACAGCAAAAGGTCGATATCCTGTAACCTCAATATCTGGACACAGGAGCGATTTATTTCCAAATGAAAAGTTGCTTATTATTACTGATGAAAACTGGATAATGATACAAATTCTTTTCTTTTCAGCTGTTTTCTTTGGAGATTTTTTCATTCTGTTTTCTGCATATGATAATGTGGGCGTCATCTTGTCTGAGCTGATTTTACCAGCATTTAGGGATATGCTTTACTGCAGCTGCATGGACATAGAAGCCAACTCACTGACTTCTATGGGGGAGTGTTTGAGGCTCTGTGACCTGGGAAGAAGTCATTGTGTGGGGAGGGGGAGCTGTAACCATCTCCTTTGTGAATGGTGATAAGCCGTGTTATCTACACATTGGTGCCACCTTCCATTGTAATCCATCTGTGATGATAATGAGGAGACTCTTCTCTACAGAAGAGGAAGTGTCAGCCTATTATTAGGCTTAGTGACCACAGTGACACCTGCAGGAGCTCAGGATTTAATAGAATATAGAAAGTGAGAGGAGAAACTAAAAAGAAATAAAAACTCACCAAAAACTCTTAATAAATCTGCTTCATATAAGAACCCAATATAAACAATAGGTTATTTCTGATGACACCTTCCCTTTACCCAAAGTAATAGGCAGGATAACCCAGCTCTATCTCCTTACCTTGTGACATAAGAGGCCGGTGATTCTCCAGATCCTCCATCATGATCTCATTGTACAGATCCTTGTGTCCTTCTAAATACTCCCACTCCTCCATGGAGAAATAGACAGCGACCTCCTGACACCTTATAGGAACCTGACACACAAAATGATACGGTCATCACCCAGACCCCTCCAGTGGTGTTACTGTATAATGTCCCAGCATTCCCACAGCAGCAGCGTCACCTCTCCAGTCAGCAGCTCCGCCATCTTGTTGGTGAGTTCTAGGATCTTCTGCTTATTGTCCCTCTCATGTATCAGTGAGTGCGGGGGAGGCTCTATGATGGGGCCCCGGCTCCATCCTCCTGACACACAGGGACAGCTGCTGGGGGCCCCAACAGTCACCTGACGTCTTTTTCACTACTGTGTAATCCTGTGTATGGAGAGAAATCCCTGGATCAGTGACCAAATCTCCAGAAATCTAGTGACTAAACTAATATTATTCCTGCACTGAGAGACGTCCAGGACACGTGTGGACTTCTGAGCTGTGACTTCCCCTGATAACTTCCTCTGGCAGAGAAGTGTAAAGCTGAAGACCTTGCAGGGGAAATGCTTATGGTCGGCAAATCTTATTTATCACTAAGCATAAAGATCCCAGTAGATTTTGTACTATAGTTTATCTTTGCAGTAGATGTTCTCCTAAACTTGTAGCTAAACCTCCTGTGTACATGACCAGACAATCTGCCAGGAAACAGTTATTAGCTGAGGATTTATGTCAGGAAAAACAAACTATATCCATGAAATTCTTATTCGTATGTCATCTACATAAAGTGTACATACACATTCCAATATCAGTAGGACTCTATTAACTAAAAAACTATCAAAAGGCACAGAGGAATTTTTGAAAAATAATTTCTGCTAATTAGGATACATGAAAAATTGAGGTTCTTAGTTCACCTCCCAATCAGCAAGGGGACCAATACAATACAGGTGGGAACCTACACTAACGTTACCCCTTTTGGGGGCCCTTTTTCAGCCCCAATTTCAGGGAAAGGCCTTTCCCAAGGTTTTACAGGCTTTTGCCCTTGAAAAAATGGGGTGAATGGGGGAGGGGGGGGGGAACGGAGGGGGCCCCTCCCCCATAAAAGTTTTTACCCTTAAAAAAAGTGATTCTTTTTTTTTTTTTTTTTTTTTTTTTTTTTTTTTTTTTTTTTTTTTTAAAAAAAAAAAAAAAAAAAAAAAAAAAAAAAAAAAAAAAAAAAAAAAAAAAAAAAAAAAAATATTGATAGTATACCCTATGGCCCCCCTGTTCTCGAGCTGTCAATCACTACTTTATATCCAATTTGGTAACCCAATCACATCTGAATTTGTAATTGAGACAAGCACCTTCCATCATTCTGTAGTCTGTCCTTACACCAGTTCTATTTTTTTATTGTAAGTATATTGAGGGTTGATGGGGGTTAAGGCTACTTTGTTTTTATTGAACATCTTCAGATGACATGCAAGTAATTACAGACAAAAAGGATTAACATTCTTCCAATATAATATTGTCACAATACAATTTAGCAAACAATTATTACTTGAAGACATTATTTTTCTTTTTTACCCTTTATTCTACCCTAACCCAACAATTCAAAACCAAAAAACAATTTGTACTTATACTAGTATGATTTCCTAGAAAGGTTGGTATAATCTCTTCCTGTACATAACCTAAACTAAAATTAACCATGACTAACTCTTGCTACAAAAGCTATGTCAATTTTTCCCTGACATACTAACGTTTTGCTTGAGTGGCCTCCTTTCCCCCCTGTATCTGCAACGGATGAGACTGCCTTACCGTATCCCTTTCCACAGAGTATCCCCATCTTCACTGATTTTTATTGACTTGAGGCGATATGTCACTCTGTGTAATGATCTGGTCCCTGATTTTCCCCTCTCGTCATCCTATTACCGGTTGTTCTCCTAACATTTGTCTCCCCAGATACCATGAGGTCAGTTCGAAACATGTCTTCACTCTTCGCCTAGTGTCCTCTGGCAATGTATTTATAAATGTGCCCCACAAAGAAAAGAAGTTCCTTACCCACGCCTCTTTATGTGCAGTAGCCTCCACCCAGTCCATTTGCATCAAGTAGTTGAGTTTATCCCAGAATAAGTTAAAGGTTGGGGCCTTAGGCTGTAGCCATACTTGTAGAATTGCCTTGCGGGCAGCTGCAGCTAGTATATATAGAATTCTCCCCACCCATCTAGATAATCTTTGTTCTTCCCTGTCTACAAAACCAAATATGGGCCATGAGGGGTGCGGTGTGAAAGGGAGGTGTAGAGTATCTTTTGTATAAACTACCACCTGTTCCCAGTACCCCTTAATTTCCAGAAACTCCCATAGACAGTGATATAATTCGGCTGCATCGGATCCACACTTGAAGCACTGGTCCGTTGCGAATCTCCCCATTCGATGTCCCCTCAAGGGTGTGAGATAAGCATTATGTATCGTTTTAATAAACATCTCCTGATATCTGGCAACTGGTAGATATTTGTATGCATCCCGTAACGCCTCCAATATTACTGATGGTGTCAAAGAAGCTTTGGTAGTATAACTCGCTGCTTGCATGTAGTTAAAGAAGGGAACTGGGAGTGCTAGATATTTTTGCTGTAGTTCTCGAGGGGAAAATAGTTGTTTGGTGATGTATAAAATGTCGTACCTGTTGCAGGCCCATTGCATGCAAAATTTTGAAAGTATTATGTGGTTTGCCCTCTTGAATGTTCGGGTTTGACATAAAGGACAGATATGGGGAATAATCTGGGTTTAAGCGTTTATTTTGCTGGATTTTCCGCCATGCCCGCCATATAGGCATCAACATATGATTCGACTTTATCACTGGCGGTATCCTATTAAAGGGTGAATGAACAAAGTTAAGGATGGAGATATGGGGAAGGTTCGATTGGTCCAGTGTACTGTCTGTAAAAACACTAGTAGACTGTGCCCAGTCAGCCAAGAACCAACCCAATGTGGCTAAATTGTATAAGCGTATATTGGGGAAGCCCAAATCTCCATGGAGTTTGCGCTGGTGTAGGAGGAACAGAGGGATACGCGCTCTTTTACTGTCCCAAATGAATGTCCTGTACTGGGCATTGATGATTTTTTCCTCCCCAGGACGTAAATAGATAGGGAGCATGTGAAAGATGTAAAGTAGGCGAGGGAACTCCACCATTTTGATGAGGTTACATCTCCCTGAAAAAGATAGTGGAAGTTTGGACCACCTCTTCATGGTTTCTGAGAGCTTTCTCAGATAGATATCCACATTCTTCTTATATAGGATATCTGGATTTCTGGTAAGCCACACCCCCAGATATTTAATTTTGTGTTTGCACCAGCGGATTGTGTGCGATGTAGACCATAACGGAATCGCTGGGTCCTGCAGGAGCATACCCTCACACTTATCAACGTTGATAGTGTATCCCGATAACGCACCCTTATCCATCACATCTTCAAGTATCGGGGCCAGCGTCTGCTTAGGGTTGGCTACCATTAAAAGGAGATTGTCAGCATAAGCCGTGACCTTCATTTCTCGATGTGGGAAAGAAATTCCGTGGTAGAGAGGGGACTGGGAGATGTGGTATAATAGGGGGTCAATATATAAATTAAAGAACAAAGGTGACAGTGGACACCCTTGTTTAGCTCCTCTAAAAAGATCAATTACCGGCAAAAATTTTTTATTAATAAGGAAGTAGTAGAGTTAGATTGCAGGTGGTCTATGAAACTGGAGAAGAGGCCCCCGAACCCTCTACGCAGTAAAGTGGTTTTGAGAAAAGGCCAGGACATTTTGTCGAATGCCTTTTCTGCGTCTAGGCTGAGAAGCATGGATATAGGCTGTTCGGCCTTCCGTGCTCGCGTTATAGCCGCCATCGGTGTACGCACATTTTTCATGTAATACCTCTTAGCAATAAATCCATTTTGTGAAGGGTGAATAATTTGAGGTAGGAGATTTTGCAATCTAATGGCCAAGATTTTAGCCAGAATTTTATAATCCTGGTTTATTAGAGATATCGGTCTGTATGAGGCCAGCAGGGTTGGATCTTTCTGGGGCTTTAGAAGTAGTATAGTCTGAGAATCATAAATAGAATCCACCACCGCTGATCTCAGATATATGTTGTTGTACAATTTTGTGAGAAGGGGGTAATTTCTGCGGCCATGGATTTAAAGAACTCAGCCGAATAGCAATCCGGCCCTGGGGATTTCCCGTTCGCCAGTCCCGCAACCACCTTGAGAACCTCTTCCTCTGTTATTTCAGCCTCTAGCTGCTCCCTCTGCATCTCTGTGATGCCTGGCAGATTCAATGAATCTAGAAAAGATGACACTCTGTGGGTGTCATAGGTATCAGTGCTATAAAGGGATTCATACAAATCTATAAATTCTTGTTCTATTTCTCGGGGGTTTGTTAGTATTGTTCCTGCAGATGAGGACTTTATTGCAGCTATGGGGGGTCTTGACTGCCAAGGTTCGTGACATTTGCCAAAAGTGAACCCATTCTGTTTCCCCATCTGTAGAATTTGTTTTGTTGTATCCTTAAATGAGCTTTGGCCTCTCCTTGGAGAAAGGTGTGAAGCAGTTGCTGCGCCGCCAGAAATGTTTGTTTATTATCTATTGAGGGGTCTAAGGAGAATTTATTTTGGAGGTGACGAAGGCTTGAGTGCAGCTCCTGGAATTTTTTATTTTGGCTTTTGCGCTTCATGCTTACGTAACTGATGATGTGACCTCGCATGACAGCCTTCGCTGTTAACCACAGCAGAGGTGCTTCCTGAGCGTGATCCGCATTATCTTCCAGGAACTGCAACCAATGTATCCGGAGGAATTCCCTAAAATCGTCCGATTGGCTAAAATATCCCGGGAATCTCCACCCTTGCGGCCTTGGAAGGAGCAATCTACCCCCTATCGAGATTTTTATGGGAGCGTGATCAGAGATTGGGATTGGGAGTATGTCCGCGTCTGCAACGGTGTGATACAGAGAAAAGGACACCAGTGCCAAATCTATGCTTGAGAATGATCTGTGTATGGCAGAATAAAAGGTATAGGATCTCGATGTCGGGTTAACCGCCCTCCAGTAGTCAAAGACACCGAGTTTGGCCATCAATTCGTTTAAGGGAGATTCGCCCGTTAGACCCCCCAACAAAGTCTGCGACCTATCTAACTGGGGATTGGGTACCGCCCATTAAAATAAGATAAGAGAATGTTCGGGTGCATGGGGCATAGACATTTAATAACGTGTAGTTGTTGTCTGCTATTTTCACCTTCATATATATGAAGCTGCCGTCCGGATCTGTGTACTGCTCATCTATGGATTGGACCAGACCTTTTTTGAAATAAATCGCTACGCCTCTAGATTTCGATTTGTAATTTGCTAAAACCGGTGGGTCTAGCCACGGAGCTCTTATCGGGAAAAACGCACTCGCAGAAAAAAACTTTCTGCCAGTGCGTTTCCTGGAAGAAAAAACACATCTGCCTTCAAGCGTTTCATGTGGGTCAGGACTTTCCTCCTTTTCTCTGGTATATTTAAGCCCACTACGTTCCAGGACATAAACTTAATTTGCGGGGCGGGCAGGCAGTCTACTGTCTCTTCTATTGGCGTACTCATCCTGTGTCACACCATAGTGGTACTAAAGGCGAGATCATTACATTAGGGAGAACCCGAGAGGCGTCCCAGCGAGCGCCCTCGCGTTTCTTACCCAGCGAGGGGAGGAGAATTAGCCCACTCTCAGAATTTTGTAACATCCAGCACTTTTTGAGGGAACAAAGATAATAACAGTGCAATTTGTGTACCTTGGCATACATCAACCTAAACCAAAGAAAAACTGTGAAAACCATTGGCCTACTCCTGGCCGAACTTGTTGGCCCATTTGAACATCCATACATATGTTAAAAAGGCATCATTACAGGGAACGCCTCCCACATCTAATAAACCAAAACCATATAACCCACCCAGTATTCTGTTGACCACCGGATGTCGGGGTGGGGGGGGGGGGTGAAAGGGTTAGGAGGGGAAGAGAAAGGGGTTTTCCCCATCCCCCGGCAGCCGGTCCACAGATCCACTCATCAAGGGCGGCAAGCATTCAGCAGACATATAATATCAGGAGTCCATCTGCTAGTAATTGAGGGCAATAGGAGCCCAAAGACTTCCCAAAGAGAGAAGTCCCGAAACATCTGTCTCATAGTCCCCCAATTCCTGCTCAGAACAGGGTTTGCCCGGTCAAAGGATAGAGCCACCGACAATCTCTAAACAGGTGCATGTGGCAAGAACCTTCTTGTCGCCTCCTCCGGATTTTCGTAGATGGATACCTGTCCATTTTCTACCACTCTCTGTTTTGCCGGGTACAACAATTGAAAGCGCACCCCGGTGTCGTGGAGGTGCTTGCAAACTAGGTGGAATGCTTTTCTTTTCTGAGTGACCTGCATTGAAAAGTCCTGAAATATCAGTATTCTATCCGCCCCCACTTGGAGACCCCTTTTCTGTCGATAAGCTCTGAGAAATTTTTCTTTGATCGCCCAGTTCTGAAATTTCGCGACAACAGGTCTTGGTCTGCCTCGTTCTCTTATGGTGCCTATACGGTGAACCCTTTCTATGGTCAACGGGTCTCTAGGTGTATCCAGAACCAGAGGTATGGCCAAGTCGTTGCTCAAATAAGAGGCTAGCGCGTGTGCAGCAATGTCCTCCGAAATGCCTATAAACCGTAGATTGTTGCGCCTTTCCCTATTTTCCAAGTCATCGATTTTGTTTTGCAGACTCTCCAGTTGCAACTGGTTGGGTGCTGAAATCTCCTCTATTGTTGTTGTATTTTCCTCCACAGACACCGTACGGGCCTCCAGCTCAACAATTCGTTGCACGTTACTAGTGATCTGGGCCAAAGCAGCGTTGACTGAGGCTTTGATGATATCTATCCTCTTGTCTAAGGCTGGTAAGATGATGCTGCAAACCTCTTGTGCCAACGATACAGCTTGGTGGGAACTGCCTGGTGAAGAGGGTGGTTCGCTGAGCGGCGATCCAGGATCGGACATGGGCGCTCGCTTGGGTGCTGTTGCCAACATTTGTGTAACTTGTTTAGATGCCTTTGTTTGCGTTTTTTTCCCCTCTAGGGCCTGCTGCGAGCGTTGTGGAGAAGAAGTAGCTGCAGCTTGAGTCGCAGCCGTAGACTTCGATCTGTCCATGCTTTATAGGCAGAGACCTGGTGCGTTGTAGGGAACTCTGGGCCTGGGCAACCGTGTACAGGGTCTCAGTGGGGGAGCTCAACAGTAAACTTTTCACTTCATATATCCAAATGTGAAGAGCATGGCTGTCAAACGTTAAAGGGTGCTAGGTGTCCTGCGGGGCAACCTTCCCTGCTACGACTTCTACATTTCAAAATAGCAAAGACATCTGCATTGTGTAATATTTAGGGCCATTTCAAAATGACCAGGTGGCAGGATTGGAATGTCCTGGAGCATTCACTTCATGAATCCGTTACTCCAAGTGGCCACGTGGTGGCAGCCAAGGACTCTGAATAACTTTTGTGAACTGAGGTGAATATTTGTGTCCCAGTTTTAACACTTCCAAAGCAAGTTCTCAGAATTAAGTGATGTCAGAGAATAGTGAGGGATCGCAGTAGATGGTCTCCTGTGGCTTCCCTACCGCACCAGCAGAGTATATTTGTGATGCCCGTTACTGCGACCAGGCCTGTACAATAAGGTGGCAGTCTCTGATCGACGGCACTCAGGCTTACACTGAGTCCACCTCATCGCCCTCTGCAAGTCAGGCCTTTTAATAAAGCTTGTGGGACTCCAGAGCAGGGAGGTTGCCCCCACCACTCACTGCACCTTTCTGTCACTACCCAGTCTCAGTATTGCAGGGTGGTAAGTTTATATCAGGTGGCAAGTGCTTTGGGCCGTTTATGGGTCCACAGAGGTTGTCACAGATGTGCTTAGGGGTAGGGCCTAGGGGCCCGGCAGGAATGAAATGCTAGTATTGGGCTTAAAAACCCGGGTTGTCCCCGTCTCTTCCGCCCGCCCTGACCCCCCCCCCAAAAGACTCACGGCTTCGTTTTTGGTGTCCCTTGGGTTCCCCGGGGTTTTTCCCCCTCGGAAACCTTTCCGGGGTTTTGTCCCAGTGGGTTTTGGGTTTTCCCTGCAGTCGCCGCCCAAGCAGGTTTAGCAGCGGGGGGACCGCGCCACCCGGGCCCCTTGTACCTCCTTTTTCCCCGGGCGGTCCCAAAAAGGGTGCGCCTTTTCTTTCCCGGGGGAAAAAGCGTTAAAAGCCCCCCGTTTACACGCTCTCGCACCCTTCCCTCCTTTTGCTAAACCGGGGGCCCTTCAAAAACTTCAAAGTAAAAGGGCCCGGTAACACAGCGGCAAAATGTTCCTCTCCCTTTCTCCTCCCCAAATGAAAACGTGGCTGGGGTACGGGTCCCGGACAGGCCTGGTGAGTAGGCGACGTGATGCGCAGCTCACTTAGCTGCAATGAGCCTCCGGGGCAAAAATCCTTTGGTTTCCCCTCCGGGTTTATACCCCTTTTTCGGCCCTTGATGGGGGGTGCAAAAGGTTTTTGGGGGGGTTTGGGGGGTCAATTCCCATTTGGGTTTTCAGGAGGCCCCAAAGAGAAGCCCCCCCCCCCGGGAAGTCTTTTTTCTTTTACTAGCCCTGAAGTAAAGCGCTTGGCTCCAATATCAAAGTTTTTGTTTTTTTTTTTATTGTGGGGAAAAAAAACTTTTTTTTTCTTACAACAAAAAAAACCCATTTCTTTGACATTGGCTTTCCCGCGCTGTTTTTCGATTGGGAAAAAAGAAAAAAAAAGCTTTGACCCTTTTACCCCCCAATAAAAACCTTTTCGATTAAATTTTTTGTGGGGACCTTTCCCTGTTGGTTTGGGTGAAGGGGGTTTAACCAGAAAAACCTGAAAGTGGAGGGGAAACCCCTGGACATTTTTTCCAAAATTTTTAAAAAGCCCCTGGGGAGGGGTTGTCCCCTTCACAGCAAAATCTCGGGAAGGTCAGCATTACTTTATGTATAAAAACTTTCTTAAGCCTTTGGGAAAATTTTGGGCGAATTTTGCGCTACAGAGTGCTGTCTCTGTTTTCTTACTATTTTTTTTTAGGTCTCTTTGGTAATGAAGTTTTAAAAATGTGCCCTAAATATTCCCCCCCTCAAAAAAAAAAAAAGGGGTTTGTTTTGTGACCCGCGTTTTAGTCTTAAAAACCCAAAACATCTAAAATTTTTGGGGGGGTTTTTTTTGGGGAGGAAAGTTTAAAAGGAGTTGGAAAAAATTTGAACCCTTTAAAACGGGGGAAAAGGGCCCTTTAAAAAACCTTACTATTTTGAGGAAAAGGGAGGGGAAAATTGGGGAAAAACAAAAAAATTAGGGTTTTGGAAAAAAAAACAGTGCTGTAAAATTCCTGTTTGGTGAAAAATTTTTTAACCTACCCTTTTTATAAAAAAATTTAGAAAAATATAAAGGGAAAACAGTTCGGATAAAGTGGTGACCAAATTGGGCCAAACATCTTCTATTTTAACTGTAAAAAATGTTTAAAAAAGCCCCCCGGTTGACCAAGACCACCCTGTTTCCCCTTGGCTCCCCCAGGTGACCCCGCCCTTTTTGATTTTTGGCCCCTCCCGGTGCCCCCGCCATCTGATTCCTTGGGGCTCCTCCGGGCTAAAACCCGACCATTTGTTTCCCCTTGGCTCCTCCTTCCCTGAACCGCCTTTCTTTTTTCCCGGGGGGCTCCTCCAGGGGGAACCGGACCATTTTGTTTTCCCTTTTGTCCTTTCGGGGCCCCAAACCCAAACCCTGTTTCCCCTTAGCTCCTTCGGGCCCTAAATTCCGGGACCTTTGGGGAATTCCCCTTGGTTCTCCAAAATGAGCACGGCCTTCGGATTCCCTTGGGCCCACTCCGGGGTAAAACCCCGGGCCCCAATTTGTTTTCCCTTGGCCCCCTTAACGGCTGACCCGCCCCATTTTTTCCCTTGGCTCCTCCAGACTAGGCCCGACCATTTGACCCCCTTGGCTCCTCCGGGGTAAACCCGCCCATCTGACCCCCCTTGGGCCCCTACGGCTAAACCCAAAACCCCTCTGATTCCCTTGGCTTTTTACAGGCTAAACCCCCCAAAACCATCTGTTTCCCCTTGGCTCCCCCGGGGGTGACCCCGACCATCGGGATTCCCTTGGGCCCCTATGATTATGAATAGGGAAAAAAGAAGAAGATGTTTGATGTTTAAAGGGAGGGTCAAAGTGAGCTAAAAGGGAAAAGCAGGGACAGTAGAAATTTAAAGGGTTTTTCATGTGTGGTGGGTTGACAGTCAAAAGTTTTTTAAAATTTTATTATTTTTTTTTTTAGCCAAATTAGTTAAAAATGGTTTGTTTGTTTAAGCAAAAAAATTTATGCTTTTTAATGTTGTTATTTTTTCATTTTGAAAAAAACTTTTTAAAAATTGTTATTAAGGTCGGATTTTTTTTTTCCCCTTCCTAAGTCCCAACAGAACAGTGGGGGCCCAAAATTATAAATTTGATTAAACCCTTTTTCCCGGGGGAAGAAAAAATTTAATAAAAAAAGGGGGATTCTAAAAATTTAAATCTATTTGGGAAATTTTTAAAAATAGCAAAAAACCCTTGTTTTAAGGTAGGAAATTTTGTTTTTTAAATCTTTTGATTAAAATAAAACCCTTTAAAATTAAATAGTGATTTAAATAAATCCACCCTGTTTATGCGCTGTGGGGGGACTTTTTGAGCAAAAACCAGTTTATTTTTCCCCCTTTTTGGGGAACCCTGTCCCCGGGGTTATCTTTCTTTAAATTTTTGGGCTCCCTGCTGAGAGTGGCTTTTGTGTTACCTGTGCCTTTTTTAAATTTTAAAAACCCCTTTTAAATTTTTTGATTTTGGCTGGGGTTGACCCCTGTGACGGAGCTGACTCCCACAAAATATAGAGTTTACCTCTGGGGTCACAGGGGGGGATTTTTTTCCAAAAAGGTGGGGTTCAAATTTAATTTTTCCTGCTGACCTCATTCCTGTCCATGTCCTTTCCCTTTTTTGGGCTTTCGGAAAAGGGAAAACACTGTGTATGAGAATAGGAAAAAAACTGGATGAAGGGGAAAGGGTTTAGAAATGCAGGCACCTTTATGGAAAAAGGGGAAGGGGCCCCCAAAATCTACAGGGGGCCAACATCATGTGCGACTTTTAAAAAACCTCTGGGGGCAGAGGAGAAGCGGGCTTCTCAAAAACCCCTTCCCCACTTGGTTTTACAGGGTGTTCCCAAACATCCACAGGATTTTTCCCATAATGTTGATAGATGAGGGCCCCCCCCCTTGGGGGGCCGGGGCTCGACTGTGCCTGAAAACCCCTATAAAAGTGAATGGAGGCCCCCTTGTAATGTGTTGCCTCTTGCTCTTTTCCCCACCGGGGATGAGGGCCCCCTCCCCTGAGGGTGGTCTGTTCCCCAGAGGTGAAAAACCTATCTATCGACATTTTGGGGCGTGTGGATAATCAAAAATGTCCATGTTGGGAAAACCCCTTTGTTAAAAAATGATGAAGGCTTGATGCATCAGGTGAAAAGGAAATAAAAGCCATTTTCCCCAGACAGTGAGGACCTGACACACGGCTGTACTGGGGGGGAGGGATTCATCACATTTATTGGGATAATTCACCATTTTAAGTTTATTAAACAAAAGCGCTGCACAGTCAAGTGTTGGTTCACTGGGTGTGACAATGAGAGAAGCCTAAACGGGGGGGGGCTGGGTTTTCACTGATGCTGACAATGAGCGAAGCCTCAGCGGGGGGCCTGTGTACATTATGTGACAAAGAGCAGAAGCCTCAGCGGGGGGGCGCTGGTATCACTGACGCTGAAATGGCAGAAGCCTCAGCGGGGGGCGTGTGTATCATGATGTGACAATGAGAGAAGCCCCGCGGGGGGCGGGTATCACTGAATGCGACAATGGCAAAACCCCAGGGAAGGCCCCGGGGGGGGGCTGTGTATACTGATGCGCATGAGCAGAAGCCTCGGGGGGGGCTGTGTATCATGATGCGAAATTTAGCAGAAAACCCAGCGGGGGGCGTGGTTCATGACTGCTGACAATGAGCAGAAAACCCCAGCGGGGGGCGCTGGTATCCTGAATGCGGACAATGAGCAGAAGCCTCGCCCCGGGGGGGGGCTGGTATCAGAATGCTGACAATGAGCAGAACCTCAGGGGGGGCGCCCCGTGTATCACTGAGTGACAATGAGCAGAAGCCCCAGCGGGGGGGGCGCTGTGTACACTGAATGCTGACAATGAGAGAAGCTCGCGGGGGGCGTGTGTATCATGATCCCATGAGGGGAAAAACGGGGGGTTTTCCCCCCCGAATTTCAGGCAGTGCCCCAGGGGTGTGGGACCCCCCAAGTGCAGGGCGGAAATGCGGGGGGTTGGACCATGCTGCTGACAATGCACGGGGGGGCTTGTGTACCTAATCTAATGGGGAACCCGGGGGGGGGGGCTTGTGTTATAATTTAGGAGAGAAAGCGCTGATCTCCGAAAAGACCGGAATCAGGGGGGGCGGTGTTTAAAATGGAAGACTCCGCTATATAATAAATTTTTTACAGGGGCTCTCGGGGGGGGCGCCTTGGGGGGTACACGGGAAGCACTTTCGCCTGAATTCAAATCAAGGGGGGGGTGTATGGATGGAAACAAAGGTTATATATGTGTGATCCTTTGTGTCTCTATTTTAATGTATTACTTAGTGTATACCTCACATACACATATATATAATAGGCACATACCTACATAATACAGCACGTAAAGCTGTAGCTATATCTTTTGTCATTAATGTGTTATACAAAATGGCCGCCTGTAGTAGTTTGAAGAGATCATCGCGTAATCCAAGATGGCACCTGTTCTGAAGTTACACCCTGTGTCCAAAACATTCCTGAGCTGTGAGGAGGGGGTCTGTAGATAACGACGTGCCAATAGACCCTCACAGCCAGGTACATGTGATGCTTCTTATCTACGAATTTGCAAAGGTATAAAAAAGCCACCATTTTGTGAATAAAGCAGAAAGCACTTTCACAGCAACAGGTCATGTTGTGATTTGTTTTCTCGGTGCACCCTTTGTTATTTTAAGCTAATTTGGAACCCCACAAGGACAGAATAGGCTACTTTCCATTTCACGGGCACAAGATCGGGACCGTGTAGAGACGCGTCTCCATGGAGGCAGGCACTCGCCGGAGCGCTGGGAAGAGTCGGCTACTGCAAGGAAGGTGTTCACCAGAAAGCGGGACAAAGCAAACACATAAACATGGATTACATAAGTAAGAACGTGCTCTTAATATAGAAACACATATGAAAATGACACACATTAATAAATGGGTATGTTTTACTGGTGTCATTTTTGTTTGCACTGATTTTACTTATCATTTATTAATGTGTGTCATTTTCATATTTATTTTCATGTATGTCAGTTGTATATTAATGTCTATGTTTAGGGCACATTTTCATATGTGTTTCCATATTAAGAGCACTTTCTTATGTAATCCATGGTTATGTATTTGCTTTGTCCCGCTTTCTGGTGAACACCTTCCTTGCAGTAGCTGACTCTTACCTGCGCTCCAGCGAGTGCCAGCCTTCATGGAGACGCGTCTCTACACGGTCCCGATCTCGTGCCCACCCATATGATACATCGTGGGGTAAAACTGAACTTTTGGACATTGAGTATGATCATATGAGTATGATGTATGTGAGAGTTAGGGGTTATGTGACCCTGCAAATGTCACTAAATAACAGCTTCTGGATGTGAGAAAGATGCAGCCAGCAATATCAAACTCCCTAACTATTGCTGTCTATGGAGAGAAAAACTAACTAACAACAGTCTGTACAGTACAGAGAGCGAGCTGAAAATGGTGTTCAGAACACAATACAGTGAAATATATATAAAATGGTCATGTGATTTTAGCAGCCAATAAGAGCCCTACACCTCAGCGATGACATTTTTGACACTTCCCTGAGTTCCATACTCAGTAGATGGCCGCCAAAAGTGCAGAAAGGTGCTGAAACCGAAAATGAAACTGGCCTGTCGACCTAGAACTTTACTCAACCACTAAAATGGTCGGATCGGTTTGAGTTCAAATAAATTCAAGAGCTTCGACTTGAACTGAACTTTTCTCAAACAACTCAATCAACACTTTAAAATTTTCA
>JAODAL010028922.1:0-52530 GCA_025379985.1 Phyllomedusa bahiana | reverse complement strand
TAAAAAAAAACAGTTAGTTTTTTTTACTTTTGGCACCAGTATGTTCATTGACGCGATCTACGAAAAATTTTAAAACAGCAATTCTATATTCACCACAGGTGAATTGAAAGGTGAAAAAAAATACGTTTATATATCAAAACATAACAGTTACGGTTTTTTGACTTTTGCGCACCAGTACTGTTCATTGACGCAGATCTACGTAAATCTTAAAACAGCAATTCTATATTCACCACAGGTGAATTGAAGGTGCAAAAAATACCAGTTTATTATATCAAAACATAACAGTTACGTGTTTTTTGACTTTTGCGCACCCAGTACTGTTCATTGACGCAGCATCTACGTAAATCTTAAAACAGCAATTCTATATTCACCACAGGTGAATTGAAAGGTGCAAAAAATACATTTATTATATCAAAACATAACAGTTACGTGTTTTTTGACTTTTGCGCACCCAGTACTGTTCATTGACGCAGCATCTACGTAAATCTTAAAACAGCAATTCTATATTCACCACAGGTGAATTGAAAGGTGCAAAAAATACGTTTATTATATCAAAACATAACAGTTACGTGTTTTTTGACTTTTGCGCACCCAGTACTGTTCATTGACGCAGCATCTACGTAAATCTTAAAACAGCAATTCTATATTCACCACAGGTGAATTGAAAGGTGCAAAAAATACAGTTATTATATCAAAACATAACAGTTACGTGTTTTTTGACTTTTGCGCACCAGCTACTGTTTCATTGACGTGGCATCTACGTAAATCTTAAAACAGCAATTCTATATTCACCACAGGTGAATTGAAAGGTGCAAAAAATACATGTTTATTATATCAAAACATAACAGTTACGTGTTTTTTGACTTTTGCGCACCCAGTACTGTTCATTGACGCAGCATCTACGTAAATCTTAAAACAGCAATTCTATATTCACCACAGGTGAATTGAAAGGTGCAAAAAATACAGTTTATTATATCAAAACATAACAGTTACGTGTTTTTTGACTTTTGCGCACCCAGTACTGTTCATTGACGCAGCATCTACGTAAATCTTAAAACAGCAATTCTATATTCACCACAGGTGAATTGAAAGGTGCAAAAAATACAGTTTATTATATCAAAACATAACAGTTACGTGTTTTTTGACTTTTGCGCACCCGTACTGTTCATTGACGCAGCATCTACGTAAATCTTAAAACAGCAATTCTATATTCACCACAGGTGAATTGAAAGGTGCAAAAAATACAGTTTATTATATCAAAACATAACAGTTACGTGTTTTTTGACTTTTGCGCACCCAGTACTGTTCATTGACGCAGCATCTACGTAAATCTTAAAACAGCAATTCTATATTCACCACAGGTGAATTGAAAGGTGCAAAAAATACAGTTTATTATATCAAAACATAACAGTTACGTGTTTTTTGACTTTTGCGCACCCAGACTGTTCATTGACAGCAGCATCTACGTAAATCTTAAAACAGCAATTCTATATCACCACAGGTGAATTGAAAGGTGCAAAAAATACCATTTATTATACCAAAACATAACAGATACGTGTTTTTTGGACTTTTGCCCAGTCCAGATTTGTTGATAGACACCTTGCAGTTAAATTTGAATCCAGCAATTTTGTTTTGATTAGAGGGATTTGAGAATAGCTGTGATTTGCCGTCTTTTAATAAGAGACTTTCCAAAACTATTCCATACCTTCTCAAATTTTTATATTTCTGACATGGAGCGAAATGCAGGTGGTAAGCGAGCAAAGAGGGGGGTAGCACATGGAGGTAGAGGTACGAGAGAAGGTGCTCCTTCCAGTGCTGGCGACAACACGCATGCCAGCGGATCGTCAGTTGCAGGACCGTCAGGATGTCATCGCTGGGTCAGGGCCCTGTGAATCTAAGTAACGAACATCGTCGCCATCTGTCCTGCAGTGGTTAATGAAACCTGCAGCTAGGAGTCTTACCTCCTCGTCCTCCAGTCACGGCCACAAATGTCGTCATCAGCATCATCATCAACATCTGTCCAACATGAAGCAGCCCAAATGTCAACTCGTGTACCCACCACTGTGGATAATCCATTGTCTGAAGACCTCTTCGAAGACAAAATGCGGGTGGGGTCAGAAGGCATGTTAACAGATCAAGAGGACGATTTAGTCTGCTCTGACGCCCAGTTACTGATGCCATCAGAGGAGGTGAAGGAAGCCGGTCAATCGGCAAAAATCCAGGGAGGTCGTCAAAGCCTTGCCGTGCCCATTGCTTGTAGCCCGCAGCTTCTGGATGCAGAAGTCAGGACGACCAAGTCACCTGTGTTGATGATGATGATGATGACGACATTGCGGATCTTCCTGGTCTTTTCCGCAGAATTTGCTTGCGAGCGCTTCATCAGTGGACGAGGAGGAAGACGATGGGGTAGTGTCAATACGGGTCCCGCCACAAAAAGGGAGAGGGCGGTCGCAGAAGTCCGCTGATATGATTCCGCCAGCCCACGGTCAGCGCAAACCCGCTCTCGCTTATCGCCGTCAAAAAGGTCCAGGACCCATCAAGCCTGGGCCTTCTTTGAGCAAGCCTCTGATTCACCCAGCGATGTCATATGCCGCCTTTGCCGTAAGTAGAGGCAAGAACCTTAAGTGGTTAACCACCACCAACATGTCTAGTCACATGCAGCGAATGCATGAGTTGAAATGGAGGGAACACTTGGCCAAAAAAGGCCAGACCGACGCCGAGCCTCCAACCACTGTCACACCCTCTGTCTCCGCCTCCTCCTCCTCCGCCACCACCAAGCGTTCCTCAGCTGCCCATGTCTCTCAGAGTCATGATCAGGGATCAGCCTCCGCTTCAGCCTCCACCGTCGCCCGAGTACCACCAGCACCACCAGAGACCCATCCTACTCCTTCACCTTCGCCAGTTTGACGACCTGCACGCCGTACAGCGGCCAGTCTAGCAGCAGCCTTCTGTCTTCCAGGTTTGGGAGCAGAAGAAACACTTTAACCCAAACCATCCCAAAGCCAAAAGCCTGAACGTCGGCATTGCCAGGCTTTTGGCCTTGGAAATGTTGCCTTTCCGTCTGGTGGACACAGATGGGTTCCGCACGTCATGGCCCTCGCTTGCCCCAATACCAGATGCCGAGCAGGCATTTCTTTGCCAGAAAAAGCCGTCCCTGCCCTGGCCAGCCACGTGTCATCTAAAATTTCAAGGCGTTGTCTGCATCTGTGTCCGAGAAAAGTCCATCTCACCACCGACACATGGACTAGTAAGCACGGCCAAGGACGTCTATATCTCTGTGACAGCTCACTGGGTGAGCTGGGTGGATGTCTCTGGGGGTGACGGTGGCTCTTCAGGTCGAGCGCACGCTCTTCAAAACCGCAGGGATGGTGCTTGGCTCTTTCCCCAAGGTCTCTGGTGGCATCACGTGCCCAGATGACACAAGGGCGTGTTGAAATTAAGTTTGCCTTGGTGACCGTCCACACACAGGTCAGGAGATGTGGACGGCTCTAAGCAACGTGACCGAGCGCTGGCTGGGTGACAAGAACTTGTGCCAAGGCAAGGTGGTGTGCGATAACGGGGCGAAAAATCTGCTGGCCCGCCCTCTAACGATCGGTTGGCTGGAGCACATCCCTTGCCTGGCACATGTCATGAACCTTGTCAGTTACCAGAAATTTCTAAAAGAGCTACCCGGGTCTGTACTGCCTGCTGAAGAAGGAACGAGGTCAGAGATCGCACTACCGCCGTTCGCACCCTGCTTCGTCCGCCTGGCTGCGTTGCAGCGTCTGACTCGACCTCCCCGTCAAGTATCATTGTTGACGTGGGCAAACACGCTGGGAATTCCACCTCCTCTCACATGCCTCCAGCGGATTGTAGGCAGCAGGCAAATGCCAATTACGCAGTACGAAGTGACACTGGCCTGACAAGCGCGGTACGGGACCTCGGGGGTGTTGAACACACGCGAGTGAAAGGCAGGCTGAAAGAGTCTCCTGCACCATCCTGCAAGTTTTGAAGGAAGCACCCAAAGATGGTCAGTGCGGACAATGCCCTTGTCAGCATGAGCTTGTGGTGATCTTAGTTCTGGAACGATCGTTGGGAACACTCTGAAACAAAACAGTCCCGCCAGCGACGGAGGAGGAGGTCGGACACAGATGCGGACACGGGCCTTTCTCTCCAGTCCAAATCCACAAGGCCCGACAGTTTCACAATTTCATCGGTCTTCATGTAGGCAGTGGTTCGGGGTCAGAGCTAGTGCAGGTTGGCGTATCAGATCTCAGGGTTGCATCATCTCAGGCAAAGACAGGGCTGTTTTTGAAGCGGTGCGGAGGCAGCAGAGGTAGGAGGAGGAGGAGGAGGAGGTATTCCTAGACACCGATGTTACGGACGTCCCTGCCTTGGAACGAGGTGGGCACGAATTTGAGGCGGAGGAGAAGATGAGGAAGATCAGTTTGCTAGTGCCCCTCGGACCCAGAGGCTTGGTGGAAAATCAAGGCTCCATCTCTCAATGTGAGCGCTTGGATGCTCCATTTCTCCTACATGATCCTCGCATTAAGGCCATTAAAATGAAACACAGTTTACTGGGTGGCACCCTCCTGGATCCCCGGTACACAACAAAAATCAGCAATTTCCTTCCACCCACCCAAATAGTGTTTAAAATGCAGGACAGGGCGACCTTGCTGAGTGAGCAACTGGAGAATCTGTTTCGTCTGCTTCACGTCCAAATGTCACGATGGAACAACATCAGCGACGTGGACAGCAGTAGAGTGGCAAGTAGGCGGTTAGGCGGCAGCAGCAGGCAAGGTGGCAGAAGCCTAATGGGTGACTCTGGACAATCTTTGGTTTACCACCTCACAACGAATGCAATGCAGGGCACACATCCATCCACACAGGATCACGATTAAGATCATGTGTTGCACGACTTTCTGCGTCTGCATCACCGATGTTTCTTTGCACTGTGTTCGGACCCAATAGACTTCTGGGTATCCAAATATGGACGAATGGCCCGAGCTTGGCTTCATCACGCCATAGAAGGTGTTGTCCGGCCAGCAGCCGCAGCGTCATATCTGAGGGGACCTTTCAGCACAGCTGGAGGAGTCATACAGACAAACGCATCCGGCTTTCCCACAGGATAATGTGTAGCGTTTGACTTTCATCAAGATGAATCAGGCATGGATCTCTAGCTGATGTTGTGCCCCAATTGCCGAGGTCACCGATTAGTTGCAGTCTACTTTCACTTTCTTTTCAAACAGACAATGGTCCTTTGAAAATTTTTTTTAAAATCGATCATTTCTTACTGCAAATTTTTATTTCTCTTTTCCCAAAGACAGTTCATTTGTGGTTTTGCTGTGAGGAGACTGTAAAAGACAGCAAGGGTTTCTGACAAACAAACGTATTCCATTACTCACTTTATCTAAAGAAGTGTTTCGCATTGTCAATGGTTTTGAGGTCATGTGTTGTCTGTAGTATGAGATACAGCAATTATCATGGTCCTTTGGATACTGGAAATGTGGCTTCTTAAGTGGATTTCTCCCTCACAATTTTTAATAGTGGCTGAGAAGTCATATTTTTAATTTTTTGGGGTCATGTAGCTGTGAGATACAGCAATAATCATGGTCCTTTGTAACAGAAATGTGGCTTCTAAGTGGCATTTTCCCTCGACATTTTTAACAGTGGCTGAGAAGTCATTTTTATAATTTTTTTGGGTATGCTGCTTTGGAAAATGCAGCAATACTACAGGTCCTATATAAAAAAATGTTGTTTTATCTTTAACAGACATTTGTTCTTCACATTGACAAAGTGGCTCAAGGGTTTCATGCTTTGAATTTTTGGGGGCAGTTTGCTGTGACTTGCAGCTATATACAGGTACTTTTCTAAAAAATGTTGTTTCTAAACAGACAATTTTTTCTTCCACAATTGACGAAAGTGGCTCAAGGGTCATGCTTTGAATTTTTGGGGGCATTTTGCTGTGTCATGCAGCTTATACTAAAGTGTCCTATTATAAAAAAATGTTGTTTCTGACAGACATTTGTCTTCACAATGGTCACAGTGGTAATGGGTGATGGTGCTGTCAGAAACATGGAATAGGTAGGGACACTGTTATATGGACACATATTGCAAAATGACTTGTTTTGCAAGATCTTTAACATTGCTTCAATCCCTGTATTGAGACAACCATT
Source organism: Phyllomedusa bahiana (assembly GCA_025379985.1). NCBI lineage: Eukaryota > Metazoa > Chordata > Amphibia > Anura > Hylidae > Phyllomedusa > Phyllomedusa bahiana. Next base: position 46,375 of record JAODAL010028922.1, on the reverse strand, counting down.
TAATACCAAGAAAAAAAGAGAAACAATGACATGTGGGATTCCATCCGTATTTTAAAAATGTGTTTTCTAGAATTGAAGTACTAAAAAACTTGCATGGTACAAAATAGCTGTTAAAAAATCCTCTGAATGTACAAGGGAGGTACAGGAAAACGTACCAGATGTAGGTTATAGGGGACATGGAGTATAGAGCACGGACAGAGAACAAAGTACAGAGGATACCCATTTCATCCAGCACGTTTGAGTAAAATGAGAAAAAGCAATGCCAAGATAAAGGGCATGGGTGTTCACTGGAGCGTTAACACCAGTTTTCAAGTGAAGATCAATTTGGTCCACACTCAACGGGAGGGGCAAGCGCTACCCAGGGGTATTGAACTGTGTATAGAGGTAAGGCTGGAGTTCTCACATTCGCTTCCGCACTTGCTTTCAGCACGGACGTTTTCGTTTAGCTGCGTCATCAGGGCATTTTAACCTGCGTTTGTTAATAGATGACGGACGCCAGCTGGCTTTCCACCGAACCCACGGTAACTCGGCCCAGGGTCATGCTGTGGCCATGGACGGTTATAGTAAATGTCCAGTGAAATAAAAAAGGTGGGTTGAAGACTCCTTTTTCCGCATTTTAAATGTGGGGGTCATGCAGGTTTGGGGATCAGCTGTGGCCAGGACAGTATAGTCAATTTCAGTGTAAAATAAAGCATGGTGGTTGATAAGACTCCTTTTTCCGGACTTTTAAATGTGGGGGTAATGCAGTTTGGGGCTCATGCTGTGGCCCAGACAGTATAGTCAATGTCCAGTTGAAAAACTAAATGGTGGTTGAAAGACTCCTTGTTTTCCGGCACTTTTTAATGTGTGGGTGCTCATGCAGGTTTGGGGCTCATAGCTGTGGCCAGGACAGGTATTAGTCAATGTCCAGTGAATAAACCTAAATGGTGTTGTTGAAAGGACTCCTTTTTTCCGGCACTTTTTTTAAATGTGGGGGTCCATGAGGTTTGGGGGCTTCATGCTGTGGCCCAGGAACAGGTTATAGTCAATGTCCAGTGAAAACTAAATGTGTGGTTGATAAAAGACTCCTTTTTACCGGCACTTTTTAAATGTGGGGGTCATGCAGGTTTGGGCCTCTTGCGTGCCAGGACAGTATAGTCAATGTCCAGTGAAACTAAAATGGTGGTTGAAAGACCTCCTTTTTCCGGCAATTTCTTAATTGTGGGGTCATGGGTTTCGGGGCTCTTGAGCTGTGGCCAGGACAGGTGTATAGTTCAATGTCAGTGAAACTAAAATGGTGTGAAGGCTCCTTTTTCGGCACTTTTTAATGTGTGGGGTTCATGCAGGTTTGGGCTCAATGCTGTGGCCCAGGACAGGTTTAGTCAATGTCCAGTGAAACTAAAATGGTGGTTGAAAGACTCCTTTTCCGGCACTTTTTAAATGTGGGAAGTCATTGCAGGTTTGGGGCTCATGCTGTGGCAGGGACCAGGTATAGTCAATGTCCGTGAAACTAAATGGTGGTTGAAAGACTCCTTTTTCAGGCACTTTTTAATGTGAGTGGGTCTGCAGGTTGGGGCTCATGCTGCTGTTCCAGGACAGGGATTATTCAATGTCCAGTTAAAGTAACATAATGGTTCAAAACATACTGCCTTCTCCACTTTTTATTTTCGTGGGTGATGCAGGTTTAAGGGTCAGGCTGTGGTACAGACGAGGAGATAGTAAATGGTCTGTGACATTTTTTCTTGTGACTTTTATAACCTAAGTGTGTTGCCTAAGATGTAGCTCCATTTGACTGTTGGGATGTTCATATTTCAGCTTTCAGATTGTTTGGGTTGTAATAATGGAAGGTGTTGTTGCTCCTCCATAGACTTTAATGGTCATCGCGCATAATCGATGCTCACTATCGACCAATAATTAATCGATAGCGGACGACTATCGGACTATCGACGACTCTCGATAGCCTAACGCATCGTCAAACACTAGATTTGATATAAATAAAACTGTATTTTTTGACACCTTTCAATTCACTGTGGTGAATATAGAAATTGCGTTTTAAGATTTACGTAGATGCTGCGTCAAATGACAGTGTGGGTGCGCAAAAGTCAAAAAAACACGTAACTGTATGTTTTGATATAATAAACAGGTATTTTTTGCACCTTTCAATTACCTGTGGTGAATATAGAAATTGCTGATTTAAGATTTACGTAGAGGCTGCTGTCAATGAACAGTGCTGGGTGCGCAACAAAGTCAAAAAACACGTAACTGTTTGTTTTGATATAATAAATAACGGTATTTTTTGCACCTTGCTTTCAACCTGTGGTGATTATAGAATTGCTGTTTTAAGTTACGTAGATGACTGGTTCACATGAACAGTGCTGGGTGAGCAAAAGTCAAAAAACACGTAAACTGTTATGTTTGGATATAATAAACGGTATTTTTTGCCACTTTCAATTCACTGTGGGTGAATATAGAATTGCCTGTTTAAGATTTAGTAGATGCTGCGTCAACTGAACAAGTGCGGGTGCCGGCAAAAGTCAAAAAACACGTAAAACTGTTATGTTTTGATTTATTAACCGTATTTTTTAGCAACCTTCATTCACATGTGGTGAATTTAGAATTGCTGTTTTAAGATTTACGTAGATGCTGCGTCAATGAACAGTGCTGGGTGCGCAAAGTCAAAAAAACACGTAACTGATTATGTTTTGATATAATAAACCGGTATTTTTTGCACTTTCAATGCACTGTGGTGAATATAGAATTGCTGTTTTAACGATTTAGTAGATGCTGCGTCAGATGAACAGTGCTGCGCGATGAGCAATAGTCAAAAAACAACGTACTGTATGTTTTGATATACTAAACGTATTCTTCTTGCACTTTTTTAAATTCACTGTGGTGGCTTATATAGAATTGCTGTTTTAAGATTTACGTAGATGCTGCGTCAATGAACAGTGTTGGGGCGCTGTGGGCCATTAGTGCGCAAAGTCAAAAAATAAGTAAACTGTTATGTTTTGATTTAATAACGGTATTTTTTGCACCTTTCAATTCACTGATGGTGAATATAGAATTTGCTGTTTTAAGATTTACGTACGATGCTGCGTCAATGAACAGTGCTGTGGTGCGACAAAAGTCAAATAACACGAACTGGTTATGTTTTGAAATAATATAAACGGTATTTTTTGCAACTTTCAATTCACCTGTGGTGAATATAGAATTGATGTTTTAAGATTTAAGTAGATGCTGCGTTCATGAACAGTGCTGGTGGCTGCGCAAAAATCAAAAAACTCGTAACTGGTTATGTTTGGATATATAAACGGTTATTTTTTGCACCTTTCTAATTCACCTGTGGTGAATCTATAGAATTGCTGATTTTAAGATTTACGCTAGATGCTGCGTCAATGACAGTGCTGGATTGCGCAAAAGTCAAAAAAATACACGTAACTGTTATGTTTTGTTATAATTAAACGGTTTATTTTTTGCTCCTTTCAATTCTCTGTGGTTGAAATATAGAATGCTGTTTTAAGATTTACTTAGATGCTGCGTCATATGAACAGTGCTGGCGTTGCGCAAAGTCAAAAAAAAACGTAAATGTTATGGTTTTGATATAATAAACGGTATTTTTTGAACTTTCGTTCACATGTGGTGAATATAGAATTGCTGTTTTAGATTTACGTAGATGCTGCGTCAATGAACAGTGAACTGGGTGGCAAAAGTCAAAAAACAGTAAACTGTTATGTTTTGAGATATAATTAACGGTATTTTTTGCAACTTTCAATTGTCCTGTTGTGAATATATTATTGCTGTTTTAGATTTACGTAGAGCTGCGTCAATGAACAGTGCTGGGTGGCAAAAGTCAAAAACACGTAACTGTTATTTGTTTTGATATAATATAACGGTATTTTGCACCTTTCAATTCAACCTGTGTGAATATAGAATTGCTGTTTTAAGAATTTACGTAGTTGCTGCCAGTCAATGAACAGTGTGGGTGCGCAAAGTCTGAAAAAAACATCGTAAAACTGTTATGTTTTGGATTAATAAACGGTATTTTTTTGCACCTTTAATTCACCTGTGGTGAATATAGAATTTGCTGTTTTAAGATTTAGTAGATTGATGCGTCAATGAACAGTGTGGGTGCGCAAAAGTCAAAAAACACGTAACTGTTGATGTTTCGTACGATACATGGTTAATTTTGGCAACAAACAACCTGTGCTGACTACAAGATTGCTGGTTTGTATTTAAGTGCTAAGGTGGAGATATCAACGTCACAGGTGTAATGGGTAAAATTGAACACTATCTGAAATGTTACTGATAATAAAGTGGAGTTTTGCAGCTAACAAAGTGACTGCAGTTACTAAAATATTTTATCCAATATAAGTTCAGGTGCCCAAATATCAGGAAATATTTCAATTAGCAAACTGTTAATAATAAAGATATTCCACTAAAATGTCTAACACTAAGTCTTGGGTGAACTTTATCCAGTGTTCTTTATAGATAGAGCTTGTCTGTGTTCGCCCCGCGGGCTCCCCCCCTCCCGCTCCCACCGCCGTGAAATTTAACAGTGGTTAGGTTCTGCTTTATAATTCTCTGCTACTACATTAAAATGGGTTCAAATCCCTATCTAACTAAATTGGGAAGGATCACAGCTATCTTAGTAGAGGTTTCTCTGTGCAGAAATAGAAGAATATAGGATAATTTAGCTGAGCTGCACTTATGGCCACAACCTAGGTCCCACGCAAGAACCAGGTTCCGTATCCCTATGGGGACGCTGAATGAGACAACTGAGGCTGATAACAGGAAACGCTTTGTTCTAATGTTAAAAACGTAGGTCATGTCGATTTTTTCCAGCCAATCGCAACCATACACATCCCAGTCATGACGTCGCACACACATCTCACCCTGCTCTATTCTGTAGTCTCATTTGCTGGCCGCCAAAATTATAGGAAGCGCCGAAAAAGACGCGATCTTAATAGATGATGCACAGATTTTAACCTTAATTATCGCATGATCTGGAAATTTCGATCACCATAAAAACCTTGCCGATTTCAACTTTGTCGATAAAAATCGCTCAACACTATTCCTCACTCATAAAGGAGTTATGGCTCAGATAAAACGGGACATCGCTTGCTCTGTCTTCAGTGGGGAAAATGATTATTTGAAACACTAGCAATTTTGCAAGTTTCCCACCTACAAAGAATGGAGAGGTCTGTAATTTTTTTTGCAGCTACACTTCAACTGTGAGAGACAGAATCTAAAAAAAAATCCAGAAAATCACATTGTATTATTTTTAAATAATTAATTTGCATTTTATTGCATTAAATAAGTACAATAGAGAAACAGAACTTAATATTTGGTACAGAAACCTTTGTGTGCAATTACAGACATTTTCTGACGTTTAGTTCTTGACCAAGTTTGCACACACTGCAGAAGGGATTTTGGCCCACTCCTCCATATAGATCTTCTCTAGAAATTTCAGGTTTCAGGGATGTCGCTGGGCTACATTGAGTTTCAGCTCCCTCCAAGGATTTTCGATTGGGTTCAGGTCTGTAGACTGGCTAGGCCACTCCAGGACCTTGAAATCCTTCTTACGGAGTCACTCCTTAGTTGCACTGGCTGTGTGTTTTGGGTAATTGTTCTGCTGAAAGACCCAGCTATGACCTATCTTCAATGCTCACACTGAGGGAAGGAGGTTGTTGGCCAAAATCTTTTGATACATGGCCCCATTGACCTACATCCATCATCAGTGTATCTAATACTTATTTTCCCCACTGTAGCTATCTATCTTTGCTTCTCCAGAACCAATCTGTTCTAACTCCATTTTACGCTTTTGTTGAAGTATATCCGCCATTTTGTGCTAACTCCTCCGAGACAACATGGTAAAATAACGGGTTCATATCTCATATCATTAGTACAAAACAATTCCATTCCACATTGTTCTAACTGTGGATACATGATTCTGTTTAACGACACAGTGTTGTAATTCTGCCACCCAATAAAATCGTGAAATTCTGCTCCTATGCAGAGTGTTCTAACCCCACCATCCATTTATAATGGGCTATTCTGTTACATGCAATTATGGCTGCTGCCTTCTTGGCACATGATCCATGTGTAGCATGTGGATAAGTGTCCGTATTCCAAATTGAGTCAATTTTGGATGACAATGGCGTTCTGGAAGAGGTACTTAGCGACAGTGGATCGGAATATCAACCAGCAAGGAAGTTGAGTGAATATCAAGTGAAGACTATTCCAGCTAATATGATGAGGAAATCTCAAGTGACATTCGAAAAGAAAAAAAGGATAAGCAGAGATAATAGGTCTAAATTATAATTTTTACTTCAGTTTACTTTGAAAAAAATTGTGTTCTTTCGTAGTGATTTGACCAGTGCAGACCAAGTAAGAGCGGCATCACCTTCTGTGTATGGTGCTGGCCTTTTCGTAGTAAACAACCCAAAAATCTATCTTCCAGTGGCAACACAGGTATTTTTTTTTTAATGATAATTTTTCTCAGAAACCTTTATTTAATGCGATTGGCGCTAGAGCTGTAAACAAAATTATTAGTGAAAATTAAGGCACATAGAACGTAATAAAAGTTCAATTCCTTTTTATTTCAGACTGTACTTCTGAAGTACTGCGTCAGAAGATGTTGAAGTTACGGCTGATCATGACTATGCAACCAAAACAGACACAGGTTAGAATAATGACAGTGTCGTCACAATAGCTCACATACATCTTCCTGTAAAAGACAGATTTTTTTTTTTTTTTTTTTTACTCCAAAAGGGCCAGCACCATACACAGAAGCCGATGCTGCTCTCACATGGTCTGCACTGGCCAAATCACTATGAAAGAACACAATTTCATCAACATAGTAAAAAATTATGATTTAGGCCTATTATTTCTGCTTATCCTTTTTTCTCTTTTTCGAATGAATGTACATGTAGGTTAGTCATAGAAGATTACAATCAGACAACTTTCAATCTGAAAATTTGCATAAACGCAATTTTTTCTTTAAAGGGGATTTGCCACCAGACCAAGTACTGACCTCCGTTCAGTATGAGAGCAAGATGTAAACAAATCACGCTGAGTCATGAAGCTGCAGTGGAGAGAGGGAGAGGGGAGGGGGGAGTGAGGAATCCAAAGGGAGCATCTCAAAACTTAAGTGAACTAATAAACAGTACAACAGTGGATTCAATACAGCAAGACACAGAGCCTCAGACGGCACTGTCAGGAGAAACCTTATCTGCTAAGCAGCTAATGTAATCACGGAGTGAGAGACAGAGACGCACACAGATACACACAGCCAGAGAATGAGCTGCATAAGCTGCTGCTCCTGTGACATGTTCACTCAAATAATCAAACTATAACTTGTGAATTCTGTATACAAAAGATAACACCTATTCTAAACAGCAGATTGAAAGCTTCTTCATCAGATAAAGCAGGGATCTAATAACACTACAGCTAGTTATTTTGTATACAAAAGAAAACATATTGCTACCCGGTTCCTTAAAAGACCATTCATTCTGCCTGTCATCAGATAAGAAGTGATTCACGCAAGCGTGGCCTTTCAGCTCCTGGGTCGTGACTAGGGGAAGCTTTGTGGTAACCAAGGGGGGTTGAGAAATGCTGTAGCTCTCAGAGTTTTCACTTTTTTTAATCACATATATTTAGAAAAGTGATTAAATACCCATCTTGGAGGTGCCCACGTCAACATTACATGGTGGCAAAACCCCTTTAATTAAACGGGATACTGTTCTGTGCTAATTTATTTTCATTATGTACTTAACAAGATGAAAAGGAAGAAAATAAAAAGTTTCCAAAGAATTGTGGAAGAAAACTCAGAGAAAACTGCAAGGTCAGAACGGTGGTGAATATACCTATAGTAAAGGTCATGTTGTTCCTACAAACAAGAAGCAATATGTTAAAGACTGCAAACGGAAATGTTTTCAATGAAGGGAAAAGGTAACTGTTGAAGAGTTTCAGCACATATTTTAGAATTCTGGGAACTATCCGACAATGAGAAAAATCACTTCTATGAAATGTCAAAACATCAAAAAGAGGACGAGACCAGAAAATGTTGACTCCAGTAGACCTAGGACATATTCCTATGTGTACTTCCTTGTGATCAATGATAAAATAGTACATGTGTGTGGGACATTAGCAATCAGTCAGCAGAGAATTAATTACTCTAATTCAAAGAAAAAAGCAGGATTAACTGAGTCTAATCAGGAAGAATACAGAGGCAGAGGAACAAAATACAGAATTAGTGAGGAGCAAGAAAGATGATTAGAGCTCACATAAACAGTTTGCCAAGAGTACCATCTCATTATTGCAGGCAAAACACTAAGGCCGTGTTCACAAAGCTTATTCCCGACGGATTTGTGAGCCGTATTGAGCTCACAAATCCGCCGTGAATAAGGGGCGGGACGGGGGCGGGGCCGGAGCGCGGCGGGGGCGCCGCTCCCGGCCCCATAGACAATGCATTGTTTACGGCGCGTACGCGCCGTAAATAATGTGCATATCACTTTCTCCGCCCGGCGATTCCGAGCGGGGAGGAGCGACGGAATCCACGGTTCTCGATGTTCTCTATGAGAGCAGTGGATTACCGTAATGACAGGGACGGATTGGCGCCGTACTGAAGCGCAAATCCGGCGCGGAGTACGGCGCCAATCCGTGCCCAAATAAGCCGTGTGAACGAGGCCTAAAAGAGAGTACCTTAAAGCTATTGTAAATGGGTCTTTTATGTACGAGTTGTACAAAAATCAATGCCTTGCCGATGGAATTGCTCCCGAGAAAAAGTGGCTGTATGAAGACATATTTAATAATGACTTTTTTGCACCTAAAAAGATAAGTGAGGTGTGTAACTGTGGAGAGACACATCACAGAAACAATGAGAAGACAGACGTAGGATTTCAAAGCATATAACTGAAAAGAAGGGTGCAAGGCCGGAAAAAGATTCCGACAAGAAAGCTGTTGATGATGAAACAGCACTGGTATGCTTTGACACAGTCCACAGTCCACAGTCCACAGTCCACAGTCAAAAACATATGTTTTTTGTTACAAACACAAAATTGCAGTTTATAACTTAACAGCTTCTGATATCAGTAAAAAGAAAGGCTACTGTTTTATTTGGTACAAAGCGATTGCTTACAGGAGCGGTAATGATTTAGCCAGTGTTTTGGTATGGATATTACATAAAATTGTGTCAAAGAGGGCAAACATAAAAAAAATACAGTATATTATGGTAAAATTCCTGTGTTGCACAGGATAAGAATGCAATAATGTCCTCTACCATAATGGAATTTTTGAAAGAAGGTCAAGATAATGTTTGTCAAATTGAACAAAAGTTCCAAGAACCAGGGCATAGCTGTGTGCAAGAAGTTAATAACATGCATAGAGTCCTAGATGGATTCTTGAAAAATGCAGAGCTATACAGTCCTTTAGGGATAATCAAAGCTGTGGAATGTGAGATCATACAAGTACAGAAGGATATATTTAAGGATTACAAAACTGTGTCACAGAAAACAAATTTTCCAAAGAATGTTCCATTCTTCAAAATCAAGCATTTGATATGCAAGAAAGACCCAGAAACTAGCATTCTGTACAGAACATCCTTGCAGCAAAGTACGCCTTTACAATCTGTTGCATTCCAGAAAACTTAGTGGACCCGCAGTGGAACACATGAGAAAGTAATGCAATTAACCTATCTGTATATATTGTGGAAAAACTGAAGTACCCAGAGAAAATCCACACAAACATGAGAATATACTAACTCCTTGCAAATATTGTCTTTGGTGGTATACTCTGGACCCCAGTGCTGCAAGGCAAAAGTGCTAACTACTGAGCCCAAGTGCTGCCCAGCTAGCTATTTGCCTGTCATCTCATATTTACCTGTCTGTCTTCATTCTTACTTTATTTAGTATTGGCTGCTATTTATTTCTATTGGGCCATGTTCTCATGGCACACATTTGCCATAAATGATACTTGCCAACTTTTGTAAACTATCTTCAGTGACCCTTTGAAATGTGCCGAGCTATGCCCTTTTAACAAACCACACATCTATTTATTTGGCCATGGTCCATTTTAACAAGCCCCTCCTGACATCCACAAATCAGGTATATCTTTTAGCTTCTGGTATAAGGATATCCTGTGCCTATGTATCCGACTACATTTGTCTCATCTTACTCTAGCATATTATCCTACACCAATAAAAAAGCAATGCTAGGACTTCAAATATAGTAAATGTTAATTGATATCTTTTTTATTTTATTTATTAACCCCTTCCTGACAGCCAGTCATAATAATATGGCTTGAGGAGGTTTTGTTTTTTTGGCACAAATGATGTGTTCTGTATTTTGCAGGTTTATACGATTCTGGCAATACTAAATATGTAGCAGTTTCATTATGTACAATAAACAAAATCTTCCATTTGTACCGCCATTTTCTGTGACCAATAACATTTTTATATGTATGCCAATAGATCTGAGTGAGGTTGCATTTTTTGTGAGCTGAAGTGTATTTTTAATGGGTACTAATGAGTACTATTTTGGGATAGATGCAACTTTTTGATCACTTTTTTTTATTCCAGTTTAAAATGAAAAAAAAAAAAGTTGGCATTTTTTTTCTTCTATGATCTTAAGCGTACAGGATGAATGATGTTATATTTTAGTAAATTGGACTTTTACGGACACGGTAATACTAATTATATATAACTTTCATAAGGTTTCCAGCTCCCATATTAACATATTAACATATCATCACCCCGGGATCTTACCAGAGGGGTGTTGATCACAGTGAGAAACGGTACGCGGCACAGATCCTCATTCATTTACAGTGTCGGACTGGGAGGTCTGGGGCCCACAGGGGAGTTGATCTTGGGGGGGCCCACCCTACTGTATGTAAAAATATTACCGGCCTCTCAGACATAAACGCGCCCATTTTACCACATAATACAGTGTGCAGAACAGAACTGTATTGTGTAGTACAATAGCAAGTGAGTCACAATATTTTCACAGTCTAGCATATTATGGGACACAGGGCTAAGTAGCTCCATCCATATCCCCCTCCACCCACATACAATATCCCCCTCCACCATTCCCTTGGTCACGCGCCTCACCACATTCTAAAATAAACACCAGCAATAAATTAAAAGTCTAACTCCTATCACAGGGTCAATCAGGGACACAGGTACACTGGCATTATACCGGCGCCGGTGTAACCTACAACACCACCACATAGAAGTCCAACACCAGCTCAGGTATAACCTACAACACCGCCATATAGAGACTACATAGAGGTCAGACACCAGCAGCGGTATAACCTACAACACCACCATATAGAGACCACATAGAGGTCAGACACCAGCTCAGGTATAACCTACAACACCACCATATGGAGAGCACATAGAGGTCAGACACCAGTTCAGGCATAACCTACAACACTGCCCATATAGAGACCACATAGAGGTCAGACACCAGCTCAGGAGTAACCTACAACAACCGCAATATGGAGACCACATAGACGTCAGACACCAGCTCAGGTATAACCTAAAAACACCGCCATATAGGACCAATAGAGGTCAGACCCCCAGCTCAGGTATAAACTACAACACCGCCCTATAGAGACCACATAGTGGTAGACACCAGCTCAGGTAAAAACCTACAACACCGCCATAGAGACCACAGAGTGGTCCGACACCAGTAGGTATAACCTACAACACCACCATATAGAGACCACATATGGTCGGGACACCAGCTCAGGTTAACTACAACACCGCCATATAGAGACCACATAAAGATCAGACACCAGTCAGGTATAACCTACAACCCCGGGCCATATAGAGCCAATAGAGGTCAGACACCAGCTCAGGTATAACCTACAACACCACAATAGAGACCACATAGAGGTAACCCAGCTCAGGTAAATCACATTACAGTGAATACAGCACTGATCCAATTAGAAGTAAAATAAACCCGAAATGGGGAAACTCACCGGGAACGTCCTATTGATGAGTTCCTCTCTTCTTTCATGAGTCGTTCTTATTCCCTTTTCCTCTGCATCGTTCCACACCGCCAGGGAGGACTTGTCCGGCCACAGCTCATCCTGCCGGGAAATTACACACAAATATCTTAGAATCCCCAATTTTCCAGCACCTCTTTATCTATTCCCACCTCTGTACAAATTTCCCAGGGGTGGGAGAGCGGGTACAAGCCCTAACTTAGAGGTCTAGTATCCTAAGGGGTTGGAAGGTGGGGAGAGAGGACTAAGTCCCTGGAGATAATGCTACAACTATGGGCTGCTCCCCTCACAAATTTTATAACCAGGTAGGTAGACCCAAAACCCTAGGTAGGTAGGCAAATAGGCAAAGGCCCCAGTCTGTAGGAAAGTGGTGTCTCCCAGTTAGGTAAGCTGTAGGTAGTTGGGTCCCTTTATTTAGGCTGCAAGCAGTTAGGGACCCCCTTTAGGTAGTATACAGGGAGTTAGGGCTCCCCTGAAGTAGTTTACAGGCAGTTAAGGCCCTCTTTTAGGTAGTTCGCAGGCAGTTAGGGTTCTCCTTTAGGTAGGTGCAGGAAGGTCAGGGCCCCCCTTTTTGCTACTGTGTAAAGGGAGTTAGGGGGCCCCCTTTTTTTATTTAGGTAGCCAGGGCCCCCTTTGTGTCAGGGCCCCCTGTAGGGAGTCAAAGCGTCCCTTTAGGTAGCCAGGGCCCCCATTGTAGTCAGGGCCCCCTGTAGGTAGCCAGGACCCCCTTGTAGTCAGGGCCCCCTTGTAGCCAGGGGCCCCCTTTGTAGTCCCGGGCCCCCTTTTTAGTCAGGCCCCCCTTTGTAGTCAGGGCCCCCCTTTAGGTAGTCACGGCCCCCCCTTAGGTAGCCAGGGGCACCCTTTTTTGTCAGGGCCCCCTTGTAGCCAGGGACCCCCTTGTAGCCAGGGACCCCCTTGTAGTCAGGGCCCCCCTTTAGGTAGCCAGGGACCCGCTTGTAGTCAGGGGCCCGCTTTGTAGCCAGGGACCCCTGTAGGTAGCCAGAGACCCCTTGTAGTGAGGGCCCCTTTTGTAGTCAGGGCCCCCCTTTTAGCCATGGCCCCCCTTTTGCCAGGGACCCTTTGTATCCCGGGAACCCCTTTGTAGCCCAGGACCCCCTTGTATTCAGGGACCCCCCTTGTAGCCAGGGACCCCCATTATAGCCTGGCACCCCCCTTGTAGCCAGGTCCCCCCCTTGTAGCCAGGGACCCCCCTTGTAGCCAGGGCCCCCCTTGTAACCAGGGCCCCCCCTTGTAGTCAGGTCCCCCTTTTTAGCCTGGCCCCCCTTGTAGTCAGGTCCCCCCCTTGTAGCCAGGGCCCCCGTTGTAGCCAGGGACCCCCCCCTTTTAGTCAGGGCCCCTTGTAGCCAGGGACCCCGTGTAGCCAGGAACCCCCTTATTAGCAGGGCCCCCCTTGTAGTCAGGTCCCCCTTTTAGCCAGGGACCCCCCTTGTAGCCAGGGCCCCCCCTTGTAGCCCGGGCCCCCCATTGCAGACAGGGACCCCCCTTGTAGTCAGGTTCCTCCTTGTAGCCAGGGACCCCTTGTAGCCAGGGCCCCCCTTGTTGCCAGGGCCCCTTGTAGCCCGGGACCCCTTTATCCCCTGGGCCCCCTTGTAGCCAGGGACCCCCTTTATAGCCAGGGACCCCCCTTGTAGTTTAGGTCCCCCTTGTAGCCAGGGACCCCTTTATAGCCAGGGACCCCCTTTTTAGCCCGGGACCCCCTTGTAGCCAGGGACCCCCTTGTAGCCAGGGCCGCCCATTGTAGTCAGGGCCCCCTTGTAGCCAGGGCCCCCCTTTTTAGCCAGGGGCCCCCCTTGTAGTCAGGTCCCCCCTTGTAGCCAGGGACCCCCCCTTGCAGCCAGGAACCCCCTTGTAGCCAGGGACCCCCTTTATAGCCAGGGCCCCCGTGTAGCCAGGGACCCCCTTGATATCCCGGCCCCGCCTGTAGGCAGGGCCCCCTTGTAGCCAGGGACCCCTTTATAGCCAGGGCCCCCCTTTATAGCCAGGGCCCCCCCTTGTAGTCAAGGGACCCCCTTGTAGCCAGGGACCCCCCCTTTAGTCAGGGCCCCCTTGTAGCCAGGGCCCCCCTTTATAGCCAGGGCCCCCCCCCCCTTGTAGTCAGGTCCCGCCTCGTAGCCAGGGACCCCTTGTAGCCAGGGCCCCCCTTGTAGCCAGGGACCCCCTTTATTGCCAGGGACCCCCCTTGTAGTAAAGGGCCCCCCTTGTAGCCAGGACCCCCTTGGTAGCCCGGGCCCCCCTTGTAGTCAGAGCCCCCCCTTGTAGCCCTGGACCCCCTTTATACCCCGGGCCCCCTTGTAGCCAGGGACCCCCTTTATAGCCAGGGACCCCCCTTTTAGTTAGGTCCCCCCTTGTAGCCAGGGACCCCTTTATAGCCAGGGACCCCCCTTGTAGTCAGGTCCCCCCTTGTAGCCAGGACCCCCTTGTAGCCAGGGTCGCCCCTTGTAGTCAGGGCCCCCTTGTAGCCAGGGCCCCCCATTTTAGCCAGGGCCACCCTTTATAGCCAGGGCCCCCCTTGTAGTCAGGTCCCCCCTTGTAGCCCGGAACCCCCCCGTGGAGCCAGGGACCCCTTGTAGCCAGGGATCCCCTTTATGCCCCCCTTGTAGCCAGGGACCCCCTTTATAGCCAGGGCCCCCCTTGTAGTCAGGGCCCCCTTGTAGCCAGGGATCCCCTTTATAGCCAGGGCCCCCCTTGTAGTCAGGGCCCCCGGGTAGCCAGGGATCCCCTTTATAGCCAGGGACCCCCTTATAGCCAGGGCCCCCCCTTGTAGCCAGGGACCCCCTTGTAGCCAGGGACCCCCTTGTAGTCAGGGCCCCCCTTGTAGCCAGGGCCCCACTTGTAACCAGGGCCCCCCCTTGTAGTCAGACGGGCCCCGGGGAGCGACGGCACTGCCTCCGGGGCCCCCAGCGGCTCGGAGGGGGGGCCAGCCGGGGGATTCCCCGGTCCCCCGGCGGGCCAGTCCGAGCCTGTTCATTTAGATGTTGCAGCCGCGATTACTGCAGCGTCTAAAGGGATAAACAACAGTGAATGGAGTTGGATCCATTTACTGCTATTACCTGCGGGTGTCAGCTGCCATTAGCAGCAAACACCAGCATCCTATATAGCAGGATTACTGAGTAAAATTGCTACATAGGAACTTACTGACACCAAGGGAATGTTCACACGGTGTATTGCAGCGCGTACAGCACATGCTGCAATACACCGTGTGTTTCGGGAGCTCGCACTGATCAGCACGTACTGATGTCCCTTATCTCCCTGTGCGTACAGTACGATCGTATTGTACACGCGGGAGGAAGGGGGGGGGGGGACGAGGCGTAATCCATAGTTCTCTATGAGAACTATGGATGACCGTAATTGCAGGGCACATTTTACCTCATATTAAGAGCAATATGCGGCAAAATACGAGAAAATAAGCCGTGCAAACATACCCTTAGCAAACATACCCCATACCCATAAGTCCTATGTCAGTAAGGGGGTAAAAGAAACCCGGATAGGGCATAAAAACAAAAGTGGTAGATTAAAGCAAACATGTCTAATATATGAGCAAAAATATGATATGACATTAAAAAATAGCAAGTCGTTAATAAAAATTGCAAATTTTGAAAAGAAAGCAACATGTGCCCCCTCTCCCCTTTTTATAATCAGCCAGGGTGAAACAGACAGGTGCAGGATGATAATATCAGGATAATAATATCAAAAGTTTCACGTATATTGCTCCCTTCCCACCTTAAAAATACCAGCTTTTAACTGCTCCAGAAGTAAATCATCACATTAGAGGGTCCACTTCTGGTAGTAACCTGATTCTTCACAATACCCTTGTGTGTGAGAAACCAGGGTAATTGCTAGCGGTGTTTTTTTCACCCCATGGGTGAAAGTAACTCCTTCTCACTGAAACCAAGCCCAAGCAATAGCAATGGAGAGATGTCTGTCAGACACCTCTATTACTAAAATGTATTTAAAAAAATAGTTTATTAATAAATTAATCCAACACTGGTCGAGTATAATGCAATGATTCCAACATAGTCCACTGAGTTCATTGTTGTCTAACAGGGAGATCTATAGGAAAACAGAAAAACGACAAAATGCATGATAGTAAACTTAACTCCATCCTCTGCACTCTCATAAAGTTATGCCTGTGGCTATTTTTCAGAAAGTGTAGGGGATGGAGTCATGGGTGTAACTAGAGAAGACTGGGCCCCATAGAAAAAGTTTGGATGCCCCACCTTCCCACCGAACATGAACATTTACAAACGCCTGTTAATAATAGTCATGCAGTTACTAGATAATGCAAGGAACAAATACCTCACCATAGATATCACCATCAAACTGCTACCAAATAGATCCCACTATAACAAGACCAACATGAGCAATAACACTATGACATATGGACCCAATTATACCACCAGAACACGACCACAGATTACCACCACATAGTAACTGAATAATACCCCTATACTATTACTGAATAAAGGTCAGAATACATATACCAATATCACCACCATAAAGTGATAGCTACCAGTGTTCACAGGCTCTGTAGGCTGCATATTACCTCCATACAATGACCATATAGTGGTAGATACCAGTGTACACAGGCCGTGCAGACTGTCTTTTACCGCTAAACAGTGCCCATATATTGGTAGATACCAGTGTACACATATTCTGCAGACATGTAAGTGATTACACTGCAATTACGTTTTGTGACTCACAGGTGACGTTTCTCTGAGTCGTTCACTTTGCTTTTTCTTCTGCATCCAGTCCAGACCATCATCATGACTTCTCCTGGCCACTACTCATCCCTGCAGATTTGGACACAAATATCTTAGAATCCTCACTTTTTCAGCACCTCCCTCACTGTCCTTCACCTCTGTACAAACTTCCCAGAGGTAGGAGAGCAGGTACAGGCTATATTTCAGTCCCCCAGAGGGGTGGGGAGGAACAGAACACTGTGCTGGAGCTATGGTCTGTACCCCTCAGATTCATATTATCTGGTAGGTAGGTGGGCAGGTCCCCAGATTGTTTGGAAAGCTCGAGGTAGGTTGGTAGGCACTAGGTTGGTTGGTAGGCTCCAGGTAGCTACATAGACCTCTGTTGGGTAGCTTGGTAGGCCAAAGGTAGGTAGGTAGGTTGGTAGGCTCCAGGTAGGTAGCTGGTAGGCCCTAGATAGGTAGGCAGAAGTTAGGCTCCGGAGGTAAGCAGTAGATAGGCCCAAGGTAGCCCCAGGTAGGTAGGCAATAGGTAAGCCCCAGGTAGATAGGTCCCAGTTTGGTAGGTAGGTGGGCAGGTCCCCAGATAGGTTGGAAAGCTCGAGGTAGGTTGGTAGGCACTAGGTTGGTTGGTAGGCTCCAGGTAGCTACATAGAACCCTTTTGGGTAGGTTGGTAGGCCTAATGTAGGTAGGTAAGTTGGTAGACTTGAGGTAGGTAGCTGGTAGGCCCTAGATAGGTAGGCAGAAGTTAGGCCCCAGGGAGGTAAGCAGTAGATAGGCCCAAGATAGCTAGGTAGGCATCTGTTAAACCCCAGGTAGGTAGGCAGTAGGTAAGCCCCAGGTAGTTAGGCCATAGGTAGGTAGATAGTTCCCAGTTAGGTAGGTAGGCAACAGGTAGGTAGGTAGGAAGATTGGCTCTATTTATGCAGTAGTTAGGACACAGGTAGGTAGGTCCCAGGTAGGTTGATAGGTAGGCCCTAGGTATACAGGCAGGCCCCAGGTAGATAGGCAGGTGGTGGGTAGGCCCCAGGTATCTAGGTAGGTAGGATGTAGGTGTGACCCACATAGGTAGGTAGGCTATAGGTTGTCCCCACGTAGTTAGGCCCCACATGAGTAGGTAGGTAAGCTTTAGGTGGGTCCCACATATGTATGTTAGCTGTTTAGGTGGCCCCCTATAGGTAGATAGATAGGTAGGTTTTAGCTGGGCCCTACATATGTAGGTAAGCTGTAGGTGAGCCCCACATAGGTAGGTAGGCTTCAGGTGGGCCCCACATATGTAAGTAGGCTTTAGGTGGGCCCCACATAGGTAGGTAGGAAGGGTTTAGGTGGGCCCCACATATGTAGGTAAGCTTTAGGTGGGCTCAACATAGGTAGGAAGGCTTTAGGTGGGCCCCACATAGGTAGGTAGGTAGGCTATAGGTGGGTCCCACATAGGTAGGTAGGCTATAGGTGAGCCACCCATTAGAAGAATAAAGAAACAAATAATGAACTCGCCTCTTTCCCATTCCCCTGAAGGAGGCTGGCTTTTCACTGTAAAGCCTAGCATAGGCCTTAGGCTTACCAGGCTGAAGAGAAGAGCACCAGTGGTGTATTAGCCCTTGATTCCAAGGCACTGTCTCTGAACACTCGGGACAGAGGGCCTGGGCTTTCTGAGGCAGAATGAACCTGGTCCCCTGTGGCGGCAGGTTCCATAGAAGTCGCTATGGTTACTACGAAGGTAGTTCCTCCCCCGGATGGAGTTGGGACTGAACAATTTGATCCTGGAAGATCTAAGCCACAGCACAGTCTCCAGTAGTTAGGTCCTCTTTTTCACCCACAGGAGATTGTGCCTGTAAACTGTGGGCTGTATCCCTTCTCTCAACCCTCTCTTCTTGACATTGTGTTATGTGGCATAGGACCAACACAAAATATAACTCCTATTTATCAACTCATAATATATCTAGCACTTATCACCCCACATGGAATTTATACAGTGTGGAAAATATCTTATTGACAAATCATCATGGTGGTCTGGACCAGATGGAGAACAGAAGTGAAAGCAAATTATTCTAGTCACAGAAGTTATCACTGGATGTAACTGTACTGTGATCACTTTCATCTCTGCAGACAGCTGTGTACAACTGGAATCTACCATTATAGAATCACTGTCGGTAATATTGGTAGCAGTGTAAGGCCATGTTCACACGGCTTATTCTGGGACATAATTCAGTCCGTAATTA
This sequence comes from Phyllomedusa bahiana, assembly GCA_025379985.1. NCBI lineage: Eukaryota > Metazoa > Chordata > Amphibia > Anura > Hylidae > Phyllomedusa > Phyllomedusa bahiana. The sequence continues at coordinate 27,452 of JAODAL010028922.1, read as the reverse complement.
TGCGCCAGAGTGCGCCAATTACGGGCTGAATCCGTCCCAGTAACTACGGTAATGCACAGTTCTCATAGAGAACTATGCATTACGTCTCCTCTCCCTGCTCGACGAATACGCCGAGGGGGGAGATAAGTGACAGGACACGTTCTAGCTGCGTATACGCGCCGCTAGCAATGACGGTCTATGGGCCGGCGAAGTGCCGACCCCCCGTTCGCTCCCCCGCTCCCGCCCCGCCCCCGGCCACACGGCGTAATTGCGGGGTGGAATTACGCCCCGCAGTTAAGCCGTGTGAACCTAGCCTAATGGTTTATATCCAAGAACATAATGGACATATTATTTAGTCAGTTAGTGTTGATGATATGTGGTCATGGTGTTGTGGTATTATTTGGCTTTTGTATAGTGGTATTATTGATAATACTGATCTTGGTACATTGGTTTGGTCACTAACAATATAATGATAATATTTGCTCCTGGTTGGGCGATATTGTTTGTATTACCAATATTTACAGGTAACCATAGAAAATTATTTTATGGCTATTTGTATATATTTAGTTATATAAAATGTATCACTTTATGGAAACACATCTTTATAGACCCTAGTAACCAGGACCGTATTTACAGCCCATACTGCCTTTGTCTTTGAATACAGTAGCTGTGCAACCAAAATACAGCCACATACGGTAGCCAAAAGGTGCACATTACCTAGGTAATACTGCATAGGCAAAATTGTGCCACTTTTGGCCACCTTTTACCCCTTTAATGAGTGAAAAGGGTTTTTTACATAGCTGTCTTTATATTCAGCAATTACCGAGGCATGAGGGAGGGCTGCTTCAAGCTAGTACTGACTGCCACTGCTTACAACCCAAACATCCCACTGTTCAGCTTGGACAATGCTGGTTTTATTGTATGCTGCTGTTTAGTACCATTGTGAAATAACCACTCCCCGTGTCCTATGATCTGCCTATGATAAAAGTATATGAGAGCTACAAACAGCCTGACCTAAAATAAAACAGAAAAAAATGTTGCCGTGCTGCCCTCTAAAATACTGCTGATCTAGGCATGTGCCCTGGGTCGTCCAGCAGCAAATACAGCCATGCTATTAATGCAACTGTTTTTTGGCACTGGCCTCCTGGAGGAAGGTGTGTATAGGTGTGGGAGAGGTATGTCCTGACATGATGTGCTTGGGCAGAGGTCAAAGGTGTGGCCTGCTTTCATGTGTAAGGTGTGGTTAGAGGGATTGACTGATGAGTCCCTCTTTGTGTTCACTAAGGCCGTGTTCACACGGCTTATTCCCGACGGATTTGTGCGCCGTATTGAACGCACAAATCCGCCGTGAATAAGGGGCGGGACGGGCGGGGACGGGGCGGGGCCGAGCGCGGCGGGGGCGCCGCTCCCGGCCCCATAGACAATGCATTGTTTACGGCGCGTCCGCGCCGTAAATAATGTGCATGTCACTTTCTCCCCCGCGGCGGATTTGCCGAGCGGGGAGGATGCGACGGAATCCATGTTCTCTATGGAAGCAGTGGATTACGTAATTGCTGCCGCGGATTGGCGCCGTACTGAAGCGCATTCGGCGCCCAGTACGGCGCCAATCCGCGGCAGAATAAGCCATGTGAAGGGGGCCTAAGTGTTGGGTAGTATATATGTACACTGGGAGATCCTTCTGACATATGATTGAGACTGGAGGCTGAAACAAGATGTGAATAGTGCCACTGCAACATGCTGTCAGCATGGAATCCACAGCAATAAAGAACACTGTGGATTTTAAAATCAGTAAGTTCATTATTCCATATGGATATTATCCTGTGCAGAGAAGGGAATAGCTATATTTACTATTTTGCCATAGGCAAACTTAAACTCTATCAGTTCTCAATCTATAAAACACTAAAACTTAACTTTTATTATGTATAATACTTAACCTCGATACACTATTTAAAAACCTGATTTCTAACCTCTCAATTTATCCCTTTCTAATTGTGAAGGAATAACTCCTTTTCTATTATCAAGTCTGGTGGAACAACCACCTATTAACAGGGGAACCTTATATATACAGTGATTTACTAACTCCAATAAGGGATCCAAAAAGAAACCTTATATTTTTTATGTATCGAGGTTAAGTGTTATACATAAAAGTTAAGTTTTAGTGTTTTATAGATTGAGAACTAGAGTTTAAGTTTGCCTATGGCAAAATAGTAAATATAGTCATTAAAAGTCACTCTTTGTTCTCTTGCTAGATTCCCATTTTTTGGGGAGATTATTTGACGAGTAGGGAATAGCACACAAAATGCCAAAAGATCATTTTAGCATATACAGTAGATGAACATGACCTTTGATGACCGACTCCAGTTTACCTGCATTATCTTAATGGGTATCTGTTGAAGTAATCAGAATTTTACTTCCTAAGGCTACATCCACACAGCAGAGGACAAAATACACATTGGATTCTATTGAGAATCTGAACAGTATTCTACACCCGGTTTCCGTTTTTTGGACCTGTTTTTGTCTTGTTTTTGAGGCGATTTTCGGATTGTTGACATCCCATACAATTGAAAAGTACTTTAATTCACCGTTTTCAAGTGAAATACTAAGGATTATAGAAAATGTTCTATGTTTTTTGAACATTTTTCGGATTTGAACCAACTACAGCTCGTATTTTCTATTGAGGTCTATGGGGATGATTTGCAGTCAAATTTTTGCAGATTCTAAATACCTAATCCGGTTAAAGGGGTTTTGCCGCGATCTCATTTCATACCTCCTGCATCCAGCTCTTCAGCTCTGTGTGCTCAGAAGGGGGCGTGTGTGATTTGTTTGAATTGCATATCATGTGACCCAGCAGGATGACATCACCAGGCCCTTCCTCTCTGTAGTCAAAGAAAGGTCTGTTTATATATTGAATTGCAAGCAGATACTCTGTAGCTCAGAGGTAATGTTTTTGCTTTACAGCACAAGGGTCCATGGTTCAAATCCAAACCTGTGGATTTTTTTTTCTCTTTATCAATGCACAGATCTGATTGAGGTTTCTTTTTTATTTATTTGCACTTTTTGACTTATTACTAACTAGTTCAAAGGACAGGAGTAGAGTGACAGCACCTGGGGTTTGAACACTCAGTAGCTGCCTAAGAAGAGAGGTGATGTCCGAGCATGTGTGACCAGGACTGAAGAGTTCACAGGCCCTGGTCGTATCCCCTGGAGATGAGCTGTAAACAATGGATAACTAAAGGAGCAGCTAAATCAAAAACAGTGCAGAATTTTTAATAATGATGAATGGTGAAAATGTTTATTTTTTAATTTTCAAACTTCCCACGTCAATTTTACTTCGTGGCAAAACCCCTTTAAAAATCTGACAGTAAATCACTATTGTGTAGACGTAGCTTTACTCATCACACGCTCAAACTGCAGTTCTCTTCTTCCTTCTTCCCTCTTCTTGCTTGGACTGTGCGTTATGTATAATTATAAGCCTTTCTGATTTGTTCCAGAAATTTCATCAACTGTTCTAATGTGAGTGAATGAAAATCAATGCATATGCTGCACAATCAACCCTCAGATGTATGGAATTAATTTTTTTCAAAGAAATTTCATTAACAAATGTGCCTTTTGTGAGCATAACTGTTAGTAAACCAATAAACTGAAATAAAATTATTATACCTTACAAGCAACTAAAAGGTGTGGTAAAAAGGGTAATTTAATGCTGCATACTAAGTTAAATGCCCCTTCTCAAGGGGGACAAGGATGACATACATTGGGCACACGAGGCAGTTGTCCAAGGACCTCACAAGCATAGGAGCTCCAGGTGCTCAGATGAATGTCTTGGAATCTGAGGCAAGTGCCCTGGATCCCTGGGTGAGTACTGTCTATTTAACTGTTTTAATGTTCTTGGGAGGTGCAAAGAGTTAAAAATCATTGTGGAGCAGAGAGCTGCGGCAGTGTGATTATTTCACTGTATCATGCTGCCTGCACCAGACCACAGCCAACTAGCTGGCTGCTTTAGGCTTGCGGCCTATAAGACATCATGACTAGGGATGAGCGATATCAGCAAAAGTTGAAATCGGCACAGTTTTTAGGCTTATCGAAAATTTCCGATCACGCGATAGTTTAGGTGACAATCTTACAGATAATCTATTACTATCACACCATTTTCAGCGTTTCCTGTCATTTTGGCGGCCAGCCAATCAGTTCCTAGGAGAGAGGGGGGTGAGGAGGATGTAAAACGTCACCACTTTGCTGTGTATGGATCTCATTGGCTGCAAAAATCATGTGACCTTGTTTTATCAATGCAGCTGCATTTCCTGTTCAGCTCATTCTCTGTCTATGACACTTCACAGCAGGACGTGTTGGCGTTTAAACCAATAGCTGTTCTAACAGCTCTGAGAGATAGTCTTTTCTAATACAAGAAACCATCCACCTAGCTGTAGCTCAGAATATAGTTAGATTAGAGAATTTCACTTCTTATTTAGTTAGAGAAAGTTGTAAAGATATCTACTGGTGTGCCCAGCCATGGGGGTGCAGGGGGGGGGGGTGGCGGCTGGAGGAGAGGCTTTGGAAAGGAAGGGAGGTATTTGGCAGCTCAGTGTGTTCTATGCCCGTGAATTGTAAATGCATTGTTTTTTACTACTTTTTTTTTGACAGCAGACCTCTGATAGGAGGTGAAATTGTCCCTTTTGTTTTTACAGTTCTATTGCAATCACTGTGTGTCAGTGGTCCCAAAAAAACGGCATAACTTATCCCTATAACTTTTAAATAGTTTTATTGAAGTCTGTGTGTCTGTTTGCCGCAAAGAGCTCAGTTGTACGCATATTGTGTTATACATATTTTATAGTAAATTGCGCTTGTAGTCAGTGGTGCGAAGGCCACCTGTCAGGGCTAGGCGCCGCTCAGTCTGCAGAGAGCAATGTTCTGCAGCAGCTGATCAGCGACCCCACCCTGATAGACAGTCTGCTGGGAGCTGTGTGAGTGACAGACGTCCAGCCACTCTGGACAGGGGGTGTGTCGCACCAGCCAATGGGAGAACCCATTGCAGGGGCGGTATCCGGGAATCACATTTAAACTCCCTGAAGGCTGAGTGCTGCGCCTGTGGTGTTTCCTGGCGGCCTTGTATTCCTTGTGCTATTGCTTGTTATTTGCTCACCCGTGTACCTGACCTCAGCTTGTTTCCAGACCCTGTCTTGCTCTGTGTTTTTGTACCTCGCTCCCGTTCGTGTTTTGACCTCGGCTTGTTTACGTTTATCCCTTTGGTTCTGTTTTGTGGCTTGGCGTTCCTGATTTGGTATTGATCCGGACTGTCTGACTATTCTACCTCCTGACAGTCAAAGCACTCTAGTAGCGCAGGGACTGTCGCCCAGTTGACGTCTGCTGTCTAGGGCAGCACGTCAAGTAGGCAGGGACAGTGGGCTGGGTTCCAGTCAGGGCTCACTGTACCTCCCTTGACGTGACACCGCCATATAAAATCCATATAACATTTAAATACTTTTATTGCAGTCCGTGCGTCTGGTTGGCGCAGAGGGCTCAGGTGTATTCATATTGTGTTATACATATTTTATATTAAATTGCGCCTGTAGCCAGTGGTGCGAAGGCCGCCATATTACTCCATATAACATTTAAATACTCTTATTGCAGTCCGTGCATCTGTTTGCCGCAGAGAGCTCAGTTGTACCCAAATTGTGTTATACATATTTTACAGTAAATTGTGTCTGAAGTCAGTGGTGCGAAGGCCGCCATATTAATCAATATAACATTTAAATACTCTTATTGCAGTCCATGCGTTTGTTTGGAGCAGAGAGCTCAGTTGTACGCATATTGTGTTATACATATTTGACAGTAAATTGGGCCTGTAGTCAGTGGTGCGAAGGCTGCCATATTAATCCATATAACATTTAAATACTCTTATTGCAGTCCATGTGTCTGTTTGGCGCAGAGAGCTCAGTTGTACGCAAATTGTGTTATACATATTTTACAGTAAATTGTGCCTGTAGTCAGTGGTGCGAAGGCTGCCATATTAATCCATATAACAGTTAAATACTCTTATTGCAGTCCATGCGTTTGTTTGGAGCAGAGAGCTCAGTTGTACGCATATTGTATTATACATATTTTATTTATAAATTGCGCCTGTAGTCAGTGGTGCGAACGTCGCCATATTAATCCATGTAACATTTAAATACTCTTATTGCATTCCGTGCGTCTGGTTGGTGCAGAGAACTCACTTGTACGTAAATTGTTTTTTGTGTAATTGTCATTGATGGGTCGGTACCCTGTGAATCTCAGTAACGAACAGCATCGCCAATCTGTTCTTCAGTGCTTAATGCAACCTGCATCCAGCAGTCTTACCTCCTTGTCCTCCCAGTCACAGCCACAAATGTCGTCATCATCATCGTCATTATCCATCCAGCATGAAGCGAAGGCAGCCCAAATGTCAACTCATGTACCCAACACTGTGGATAATCCATTTTCTGAAGACCTCTTTTATGACAAAATGCGGTTAGGGTCAGAAGGCATTTCAAAAGATCAAAAGGCCAAAGAGGATGATTTTGTCTGCTCTGACGCCCAATCACTGATGTCATCAGAGGAGGAGAAGGAAGCCGGTCAATCGGCAAAAATCCCGGGCGGCAACGCCTTGCAGTGCCTGTTGCTTGTAGCCCGCAGCTTCTGGATGTAGAATGTCAGGACGAGGAAATCGCCTGTGTAGATGATGATGACGACAACGACATTGCGGATCCAACGTGATCTTTTCAGCACGATTTGCTTGCGAGTGCTTCATCACTGGACGAGGAGGAAGATGATGGGGTAGTGTTGGTACGGCTCCCGCCTCAAAAAGGGAGAGGTTGGTCACACAAGTCCACTGAGATTATTCCGCCACCCATGATCAGCGGAAACACCGCTCCTCGCTTATCACCGTCGAAAAGGTCCAGGACCTCTCAAGCCGGGGCCTTTTTTGATCAAGCCTCTGACTCACCCAGTGATGTCATATGCCGCCTTTGCCGTTAGCGCATCAGTAGAGGGAAAAATCTTAGGTGTTTAACCACCACCAACATGTCTAGTCACATGCATCGAATGCATGAGTTGAAATGGAGGGAACACTTGGTGAAAAAAGGCCACACCGGTCCCGGGCTTCCAACCACTGTCACACCCTCTGTCTCCACCTCCTCCTCCTCTGCCACTTCTAAGACCAAGCGTTCCTCAGCTGCCCATGTCTCTCAGCGTCATGAGCAAGGATCAGCCTCCGCTTCAGCCTCCACCGTCGCCCGAGAACCACCACCACCGCCAGAGACCCATCCTACCCCTTCTCCTTCCACCAGTTTGACCTGCACGCCGTACAGCGGCCAGTCTAGCAGCCAGCCTTCTGTCTACCAGGTTTGGGAGCAGAAGAATCACTTTAACCCAAACCATGCCAAAGGCCAAAAGCCTGAATGTCGGCATTGCCAGGCTTTTGGCCTTGGAAATGTTTCCTATCTGTCTGGTGGACACAGATGGCTTCTGCTACGTCATGACCCTTGCCTGCCCCCAATACCAGATGCCGAACAGGCATTTCTTTTCCAGAAAAGCCATCCCTGCCTTGGCCAGCCACGTGTCATTTAAAATCTCAAGCACGTTGTCTGCATCTGTGTCCGTCAAAGTCCATCTGACCACCGATACATGGACAAGTAAGTGAGCTGGGTGGATGTCTCTGGTGGTGAAGGTGGCTCTCAGGCTCGGCGCAAGCTCTTCAAAACCGCAGGGATGGTTCAGGTTTCTTTCCCCCAAGGTCCACTGGTAGCATCACGTGCCAAGAGAAACCAGGCCGTGTTGAAATGATTCTGTCTTGGAGACCGTCAACAGACAGGTCAGGAGCTGTGGACGGCTCTTCGCAACGAGACCGAGCGCTGGCTGGGTTACAAGAACCTTGTGCCAGGGTAGGTGGTGTCAAAATCTCCTGGCCGCCCTTAAGATCGGTAGGCTGGAGCACATCCCTTGCCTGGCACACATGAACCTCGTCATCTAGAAATTTCTAAAACGCTATCTGGGTCTGGACTGACTGACGAGGAAGGCTCGAGGTCTGAGCTCACACTTACGCTGGTCGCACCCTACTTCATCCAGGCTGGGTGCTTTACAGCATCAGCTCGGTCTCCCCGTCAACCGTCTCGTTGTTGATGTGGCAACATGCTGGAATTCCACCCTCCACATGCTACAGCGATTGTGGCAGCAGCGCAATGCCATTAGGCAGTACGAAGTGACACATGGCCTGATAAGCAGCGGTGCGGACCTCGGGGTGTTGAGCCACCGAGAGTGGAGGCAGGTGAAAGAGCTCTGAACCATCCTTGCGAGTTTTAATAAGCCACCAAAATGGTCAGTGCGGATAATGCTCTTGTCAGCATGAGCATTGTGGTGATCTTAGTTCTGGAACAAGTGTTGGACACTCTGAAACAGCAGGTCCCACCAGCAATGGTGGAGGAGACTGACACAGTTGCGGACACAGAGCCTCTCTCTCCGTTGAATCCAGAAGGCCTGACAGTTTCACAACTTTATCGATCTTCATTAGGCGGTGGTTCGGGGTCCAGGGCTGGTGCAAGGTGGAGCCTCAGCTCTCAGGATACATCATCTGAGGCAAGTCAGGGCTGTGTTGAAGCTGAGGTGGAGGAAGCGGAGGAGGAGGAGGATGAGGTATTCCTGGACACCGACGTTACTGATGTCCCTGCCTTGGAAAGAGTTTGGCACGGATTTGAGGCGGAGGAGAAAGATGAGGAAGATCAGTTTTCTAGTGCCCCTCGGCCCAGAGGCTTTGGAAATCAAGGCTCCATCTCTCACATGAGTGCTTGAATGCTCCATTTCCTCCAACATGATCCTCTTATTAAGGCCATCAAAATGAACACCAGTTACTGGGTGGCCACCCTCCTCGATCCCTGTTACAAAGTGAAACTCAGCACTTTTCTTCTACCCACCCAAATTGAGAGTAAAATACAGGAATTGGAGACCGTGCTGATTGATCAACGGGAGACATCTGTTGCGTCTGCTTCACGTTCTTCAAATGTCACAGTGGAACAATGTCAGCAACGTGAAAGCAGTAGAAGGCAAGTAGCCGCAGAAGCAGCAGCAGGCATTGTGGCAGAAGCCTAATGGGTGACCTCTGGCAATCCATATTTACCACCTCACCAACGCATGTAATGCAGGGCACACATACAACAGACAGAGACCGGCTTAAGATCATGGTGCACAACTATCTGCATCTCAACACCGATGTTTATATATGTTCCGGACCCAATTGACTTCTGGGTATCCAAAATGGATGAATGGCCCGAGCTCGCTCGCCACGCCATAGAGGTGTTATCCTACCCAGCAGCCAGCGTCATATCTGAGTGGACCTTCAGCACAGCTGGAAGAGTCATTACAGACAAACGCATCCGGCTTTCCACTGATAATGTGGATCGTTTGACTTTCATCAAGATGAATCAGACATGGATCTCTGATGTTGTGGCACCAATTGCCGAGGTCACCGATTAGTTGCCAGTCTACTTCACATTCTTCTTCAAACAGAAATGGTCCTCTTGAAAAACATTTTTTTTTTAAATGATCATTTCTTACTGCAATTTTTATTCTCAGTTCCCAAAAGGTCATTTTGCTCGTTTTGCAGTGAGGAGACTGTAAAAGAAAACCAATTGTCCCCGGGTTTCATTAAAAACCATATTCCATTTACTCACTTCTTCTTTAAAAATTTTTTTCGCACCGTCATGGTTTTTGGGTCAGGTGCTGTGAGATACAGCTATAGTCAAGTTCCTTTGAAACAGAAATGTGCTTCTAATAGGCATTTCTCCCTAATATTTTTAACAGTGGCTGAGAAGTCATTTTTATAATTTTTTGGGTCATGCCCCTGTGAAATACAGCTATACTACAGGTCCTATTTTAAAAAATGTGGTTTCTAACAGACATTGTTCTTCACAATTGTCAACAGGGGCCCAAAAGGGTCATGTTTTGAATTTTTGGGCATGTTGCTGTGAAATACAGCTATACTAAAGGTCCTTTTAAATAAAAATGTGGTTTCTAACAGACATTTGTTTTTCACAATTGTCAATAGTGGCCAAAGAGTCAAAGGTCTTAGCTCACACTTCCGCTTTCGCACTCTGCTTCAGCATGACTGTTTTCTTTGCTGCGTCATAAGAGCATTTCTGCCGTGTTAATAGATGACGGACGCTAGACCTGGCTCTCACCGCACCCACTGTAAATTCGGTCCTGCTAGCTGAACCTGCATGTTAATAGATGACGAACACCAGCCCTGGCTCTCACCGCACCCACTGTAACTCCGGCCCTGCTAGCTGAACCTGTGTGTTAATAGATGACGGACGCCAGCCCTGTCTCTCACCACACCCACTGTACTTCTAGCTGAACCTGCGTGATCCACGTTTACAGCCTCACCTGCCTTGATCAGTAATTTCCTTCAACCCACTTGGCAGTAGAATGCAGGATTTTCAGACAGGCCTTGTTGACCTACTGGGGACATCTGTTTTCATTCTAATGTCATGGTGGAACAATGTCACCAGTAGAATGGCAAGTAGCTCTAGCTCTAGATATAGTATTGGAAAACTATTTTTCTTTTAATATAGTTTATTTCTTATTGCGAAATTTTCTGCTGATAGTCCATAAGGGCACCTTTGCTGGTTTTAGGGTCATGCTGCGTTACAGGATATCAATGTCTATTTCACTAAAATACTGCTTTAAGGACTACTTTCTTCCGGCACTTTTTATTCTGTGAGTCATGCATATTTAAGGGTCATGCTGCGGTCCAGGACAGTTATAGTCAATGTCCTGTTCAACTAAAATGGTGGTTAAAAGGCTCCTTTTTCTGGCACTTTTTAATCTGTGGGTCATGCATATTTAAGGGTCATGCTGCGGTCCAAGACAGGGATAGTCAATGTCCAGGCTAACTAAAATGGTGGTTTAAATAATGCTGCCTTTTAGCACTTATTTACTATGGGGACTGTATCTCCGACGTGAAATCCGTCGGAAATACATTACACAGTATGAAGATGAAGAATAAAATGTATTTGTCAAAGAAATGAATGACTTATTAAACCGATATAGCCAAGTACTGGAAAAATTAAACCAATGTATTAATACATTTTTTACAATAACATTAATGACAATATATGTATTAGCTGCAACGAAAAAAATATCCCCTACAAAATGTATTGCAAAGTCTGTGAAAATTACACTAATTTTACATCACATAAGCCAATGCAGATGTTGCACAGAGGTTGGATAGATGTTTTTTCAGACATTTTCCATAACAACAATTTTTAAAGTATTTGGGATGCTTTGAAGTTTAATGCAATTCAGTATATACAACACAAGGCTTGCTGGGATCTGTTGTCCTCCAAGCAGGATTTCTGGCTTAATTATTTATTCTTGTTAGTGGCATTCTCTCCCTTTTTTTAACACCTTTTCTAGGTGATATTTCTTTCTTTGTAGATCGTATATATATTTGCTTTCATTTTAACCCCTTCAGGACCTGGGGTTTTTCTTTTGTGACACGTTCGTTTTTCCCTCCTCGCCTTCTGAAAGCCGTAACTTTTTTATTTTTCCACCTACATAGACACATGAGGGCTTTTATTTTGCGGGACAAGATGTACTTTCTAAGGTGTTATTCACTATACTATAGAATGTACTGGGAAACCGCAAAAAAATTCCAAGTGGGACAAATTGTGAGAAAAAAACGTATTTTACGCCATGTTTTCTGGGTGATTTGCTTTTACGGCGTTCAATCTTCGGTAAAATATAAATGTGTTATCTGTATTCTAAGGTTGTTACACATCCGGCAATACCAAACATTGTAGGGTTTCGTTATGTTTTGGTACCATAAAAAAATTCAAAACATTTTCTATTTTGAAATTTGCTCCACGGCGCCATTTTGTGCGACCAATAACTTTTTTGTACTAACACTACGGACGTCAGCGAGGGGGCATTTTTTGCGGGCTGAAGTGTACTTTTTATCGCTAGCACTTTGGAATGCATGTGACTTTTTTGATCATTTTTATTCCATTTTTGAGCACAATTTTGGCTTTTGGAATTTTTTTTCTTCTACGGTGTTCAGCGTACGGGATAAATGATGTTATTTTTATAGATCGGTACTTTTTCGATGCGGCGATACAAATATGTTAACTTTTTATTATTTTAATGATTTTTATTTGTAAAATGGGGAAAGGGGGGTGATTTGAACTTTTAATACTTTTTTTTTTTTTTTGTACTTTAAAACTTTATTTAATTTTTTATTTTACTGTAACATTTAGTCCCCCTATGGTGCTTGACCATTAGGGGGCGCGATTGTTATACAACCTAATGCATTGCATAGGCAATGCATTAGGGTGTACAAAGATGGCGGTTTCCCCACTTCCTGTCTGCGGACAGAAGTGGGGAAACCGGCCAGGGTAAGTAACGGGAGCCTTTGCTCCCACTACAATGCCCGGTGATCGGATCGGTGCAGCATAGTGCGTGATGCCGATCACCGCACCGAGCGTGTGCGGCACCCGGCGCTGTAATCGGCGCCGCGGCCTCTTTGCCGCGGTGTCCGATGTAAAACAGCGCCACTGGGCGAAGCCACCCAGCCGGCGTGTTAAGCCGGGGTTAGGCGATTTGCCGCTAACACCCGCAGCTTGCGGGGGAGTCGCAGGCGCGATCCCCTTGCAAAGCCCTGACGGCCTGGATGTACTCATACCCAGGGTCGTGTATTTTGCCACATTAAATAATTTATACCACGTTGAATTTATCTTTATCATCATCAGGAAAGACAACTATTTCTCCTATTCACTAACATGCTTCATGCTTTTTCAAGGATTTCCAGCCTGTCTCGATTCGTACCAAATGTTACTGCGCCTAAGTCCCACACTGCGCCTCACACATTGGCGAGGCGCAGTGAACTTTACACCGCATGTATGAGCACACTTCGGGCTCTGACATAAATGAGGAGCAGCTTTCGCTTTAAATTGGGCAAACACGGGCGCTCCGACGCGCCGATCTTCATACATGTCGCCCTTAGTCTTTCACCATTCTCCCACCCAGTGAAAGGTGTCAATAATCTCTAACCGTCCACCTTTCACTTTCTTGTTATATATGTATAATATCTATATTTTCTTCCTTTATTTACCAGTTGTATCTTGTGTATGTCACAGTTGGCAGGAGGGCAGCCTTGCACAGTCACAAAAAGGGGCCATCTGATCTAACAACAGCATGAGCCCACTGTGTACATGGTTTCTGGGCATGCAGGAAGGCAGTTGGTAAAAGCAGTACCTAGTAAGTCGGTGTAAATGGACACTGCCAAATGAAAGGAATAGTTTTGTTAAAACCTATATTCTTAGATGACTTTTTTCAAAAGAATATTTGACTATATTTTTTTCTTTTTTTATTTCTGCAGTCCCCTATGCAATTAAAAATCACATATAAAATATTGTCCTTCTCTAGAGTGTGAGAGAACTTTTGTTTGGCTGGGCGGACTAATTTAATATTACTTCAGCTGCTTCTTATCTCTACATAGTTTAATTACATAGGTAATGACATAATAAATGCTCTATTGATCTCTCCACAGGAATAGATAAGTTTATACTAAACCATTAGCAATACATGAAATGAAAATAGGTTAATCTTTTTTACAGGGAAGGGAACCTGGGTTTCTTCACAATTATCAGGTAATTGCTGACAATATTTACACTATAAAGCAATTATCTCATGCTTAGGACCTAGACAGTTTTGAGTTTTAGAACCACATAACATTTTTAGTTTTTTTCCTCTTAGACTCACAATATACATACATTTTTAGTATTATATTTATACAGCCATATGAGGTCTTGTATTCATATCTTTATTTAAAAATTGTTCGTTTTTAATTTGGCTCTTGTTGGGTAGTGTTCATTGTGATATTAGCCCCTGCAAGGCCAGTAATCATCATTACATGGGAGTGCTTCTCTAATGCAGTTCCATAATCAGGTTTAACACATGATGCTTGTCTTACCATCTACAGTGAAGGAAATAATTATTTGACCCCATGATGTGTACGTTTTCCCACTGACAAAGTAATGAACAGTCTGTAATTTAAGGGTAGGTTAATTTTAACATTGAGAGATAGAATACCCAAAATAAAATCCTGAAAATCACATTGTATAAATTATATAAATGTATTTGCATCTTGCAGTGAGAAACAAATATTTGATCCCTCTGGCAAACAAGACTTAATACTTGGTGGCAAAACCCTCGTTGGCAAGCACAGGAGTCAGATGTTTTTTGTAGTCGATGATGAGGTTTGCACACGTCAGGAGGAATTTTGGTCCACTCCACTTTGCAGATCATCTCTAAATCATTAAGATTTTGTCTGTCACTTGGCAACTCGGAGCTTCAACTCCCTCCATAAGTTTTCTATGGGAATAAGTTCTGAAAACTGGCTAGGCCAATCCATTACCTTAATGTTTTTCTTTTTGAGGCACTCCTTTGTTGCCTTGGCTGTATGTTTTGGGTCATTGTCTTGCTGGAAGAACCAGCCATGACCAATTTTTAATCTCCTGACGGAGGGAAGGAGGTTGTCACTCATGATTTTATGGTACATGGCTCCATCCATTCTCCCATTGATGCAGTGAAGTAGTCGTGTGCTCTTAGCACAGAGACACCCCCAAAGCATGTTTCCACTTCCATGCTTGACAGTTGGGATGGTGTTCTTTGGGTCACAGGCAACATTTCTCTTCCTCCAAACATGGCGAGTTGAGTAAATGCCAAAGAGCTCAATTTTAGTCTCATCTGACCACAGCACCTTCTCCCAATCACTCACAGAATCATCCAGGTGTTCATTGCCAAACTTCAGACAGACCTACACATGTGCCTTCTTGAGCAGGCATTGTAGGATCTTAAACCATTACGGTGCAATGTGTTACCAATGGTTTTCTTAGTGACTGTGGTCCCCACTGCCTTGAGATCATTAACAAGTTCCCCTGTGTAGTTTTAGGCTGATCTCTCACCTGCTTCATATCCAACGAGGTGAGATTTTGAATGGTGCCCAAGATTGATATAGATTGAAAGTAATTTTGTATTTCTTCCATTTTCTTACCATTGCATCAACAGTTGTCTCCTTCTCACCCAGCATCTTACTTATGGGTTTGCAGCCCACTTCGGCTTTGTGCAGGTCTATGATCTTGTCCCTGACATCCTCAGAAAGCTCTTTGGTCTTGCTCATGTTGTAGAGGTCAGAGTCTGACTGATTAATTGAGTCTGTGGACAGGAGTCTTTTTATAAAGGTGACTATTTAAGACAGCTGTCTTTAATGCAGGTAACGAGTTGATTAGGAGCATCTAACTGGTCTGTAGGAGCCAGAACTCTAAATGGTTGTTAGGGGATCAAATACTTATTTCTCTCAGCAAAGTGCAAATAAATTTATATAATTTTTACAATGTCATTTTCTGGATTTTATTTTGGATATTCTATCTCTCAATATTAAAATTAACCTACCCTTAAAATTATAGACTGGTCATGTCTTTGTCAGTGGGCAAACTTACAAAACCTGCAAGGGATCAAATAATTATTTCCTTCACTGTAAGAATTGAGATCGCACAGATTACATCTTCTCTCCAAGCTCCAAAGATCCCTCTCTTCATCAATGACAGCACAAAATTCCATAGTAACCGATAATTCAGAAGCCATAGGTTCTGTATTTGTATAATAAATGATTAGGCAGTCTAATCTACTATAAAAGTCAGGGTAACAGATATCTAATGTTATGTACTGAACTATTTACTACAACATACATTAGCCATACCGTCTTGTCAAAACTAATATATGCACCTGATGAATTAAGTGATCTCAGATAGAGAATAGGTGAAGAATAAAGGTTTCTTTAAGTATTCTAGTAATAAAGTTTCTAGACATCCAATGCACTTAAGAGATTTATTTATCCTTCAGTGTCCTATAAAAGTTTTCTGCCTCATGCACAGTAGTTGGCTCGGTATATTCAGTCATCTATGAATTTAGAATTTCTGCAGTGTAAATACACTAACTTTATTATGAACTCGTACAAAAGAAGCCAGTTACACTGGAACACATAGCGATAAAAAGAAAAGTCAAATAGAAAAGACCTGCATCATGTTCCAATCCTAACAGACAGAAAATAATATGGAAAGGGGTGGGGTGCTTTATCAAAATTGGTGATAGGAAAAAGTAAAGCAGTTGTCCATAGGAATCAGGTTGAATCCTTGTTTAGAGGTGCTTTGGAATGTTATCTGAACAGAGCATTGACTATTGGACATCTACAAAGTAAAAGTGAAATTCCGCAGAAAATATAAAAATTTTGTTTGACAAATGATCCAACCTTCTATTTAAATTTTATGCTATCTATGAAATCTCTGGAAGAATATGCTTACATGTAGAAGTAATGATATGTCATATCACAAAAGTAAAAGCAAAAGCTGCATGTATTTACATGCATTGGAATGCATTTCCTGAAATTGTTGCTCTGGCTTCAGAAGTAATGTCACTTGTATTTCATTTCAAATTCAATATTAATATAAACCCTAAAGATAAATTATTTGTTCATTCAGTCCTTTTATTTATCAAATACCGTAGCTATCATGTTTTTTTAAACTTTCCCTGGGGAAGCCACAATGAAGGCACACTCTTCCTTTCCATGTGTCTATATAGACCGAGGTTCTCAAACAAGTAGCCAGAGGGCCAGATGCTGCTGCGAGGCATGGAACCAGAGTTCCTGAGACATTTTTGGGGATGCCAGGGTCCTGAATTTATGGCTTGAACTAGAGTTGACTCCAATCCTGTCCATACCCTGTAGATGCCACAGTCAATAGCCACTGTGAAAGATAAAGTAGACGCCCTGTGTCCTCCATCGGCATCCTGCTGTGTGATTGCTGGGCAATGGTTGCCATTGTAACTCGAAGCCTAACAACGGCCTCTGGTCTGTCTGTGACATAGGCCTGCTAGGCCCTGCCCAGAGGCAAGATCTGACAGACATTGCAGTACAGTCATGTAGTATATTGTGTCATAATAGCAATTAAGCAATTGCTCAGTTCAGTCCCATAAAGGGACAAGTAAAAAAAAAAATAAATAAAAAGCTAAAAAAAGAGAAAAAAGTAAAAAAAAAAAAACAGAGTAAAATACTTAAACCACACTTTCCCTATTAGAAATCCTTCTGCAGCAAAAAAAAAAAAAGAAAGAAAAAAGAACACTTATTTAGCATCGTCACATGCCTAACATCCAATAATTTTGTATTGTATCAAATTTAAAAGGAATGGAGTCTGTGAAGTTAAAACATTTTTTTATGTGCAGCCTATTTACCAGGACAAGGTGACCTGTGATATAGACTGTGAAACCCATGATATATACTGTGCAGCATAGTGTGTGTTTTATGACAATTGTAAGGAATGAAAGTGAGTTGACAGATCAATATCATAGCTTATTACATACTCTAGAACAGAGATGTCAAACTCATTTTCACCGGGGGCCACATCGGCCTCATGGCGTACCTTAAAAGGCCGACTTAATTTTAGAACTGTATAAATGAAACTATTACTGTTACAATCAGCCCTTTGACGGTAATCAGGAAAAACTTTTTGTTAAATAACCAAAAAACTACAATTATGGTGTTTTGGAATTTTTTTTTTCTTCTAATCTACGTTGATCAGCATATGTAATGAGAGATGATTGACATCTCATTTATGACTCCCTGATAACCACTGAGATACTATGAAAAACCGTACCCCAACATATATCATTGTGTAGGAATGGAGAATAATAGTGCAAATGAGAAAGTCTTATTTGGACTACATTTGTTCTATATTTGAGCTATTATTCATGATATATGTTGGGGTGCAGTTTATCACAGCATCTTAGTGGTTACCAGGGAAGTAGTCATAAATGAGAAGTCAGTGGCCTCTCAGTAACAGAAATGTATCCCATGTGGTGTAATGCAGTGACCAGAAACACTTATATTTTTCTATTACTGAGACATAGTCAAACATTTTATTTTAATATTCCATAAATGCTAAGTCTTGCAGGTAACAGACAGACTGTATCCAGGGGATAACTCTTGTCCCCTGGTTGCAAACTGACTGATGCCTATGAGAACTAGCCTATTTAATTAGTGGCCAATTAATGATGAGTCAGAAAATACTGAAAAGAACTGACATCAACAATAATTATAAAGAAAAAAAATATATATATAATTTTTTTTTATTTTTTTTATTTCTACACTGTGGGGTCAGGGACTGCACACTTCTTGGCAGTCGGCAGTTAGTAGGAGTGAGAGACAGAACACTCAGTCTGCCACTGCCCACTCTACTTTATCAGAGAGCAGGGGGACTGGCCTCTGGCCTGTCTCACCTCCATAAGCAAGATAATCCTGAAGACTGTCGTGTCCTGTGTCCGGCACCAGGACTGAGGAAGCCTGAGGTGTTGTCGTCGTCACAGTGACAGAGGCGCCACGCAGGCAGGGGGGGGTTAGGCTCTCGTGAGGGATGTTGCACGCTTTCTTGTTTCGCAGAAGACGGAGCCATGCAGCAGAGAAGGGGCGAATGTAGGTGGGTGATAACAGTAACCAATAAGTGCAGCTGCTGTTTAGTAACCTGAGCAGTCATTTCAGCTTGTGCCGGGCCGGATAACACAAGGCAACGGGCGAGATTCCCGCGGGCCTTGTGTTTGACACCCGTGCTCTTTTGCTATTTTGCCTTATCTAGGTTTAAAGTAGTTGAATAGATTTATCATTAAATCCTCCACTCTCAGTTGATAGGGTATGTTCACATGGCCTGTTGAGTCCGTGTGAAAATACGTTTTTAGATACGTGTTTGGATCCATTAGTCGGACCCTCAACGGACCCCAACACTTATCTACCAATGAGCAATGTGAATGACATTGCTTTTACTGTGAAACACGCATTAGTGTTCACACAAGCAATTGATTTACAAAATAAAATATTTTAAGACACTGTCTGCAAATGACAAAAAAAGACTGCAAAAAAAATAAAAATAAAATAAACATTTAGCTTTTATGTTGCTCTATTGCAATCCCACCATTACCCTATAAATTGTTTTCAGGTGATTTCTGTCACATTATTATTAATTTACAGCCAGTATTGCAAACAAATGTGTGTAAGGGGATGTTGATGTTTACACGGGATTTATTAAATACGTGTTTGAGTACGTTTTTCGGACCCAAATATGTATCTAACAATGCTCAGTGTGCTTTACATTGATTTCAATGTAAAAAACGTATTGGCGTTCAGACGTGTTTTACATACGTCTTTCGGATGCGTTTAACAGTTATAATAATAATAATAATCTTTATTTATATAGCGCCAACAAATTCTGCAGCATTTTAAACAATGTAGGGGGCATAATTACAGAAAAAGGGACAGACAATTACACATTGAAAGCTACTTACAGATGAGACACAAGGTGTGAGGGGCCCTGCTCGCAACAGCTTATAATCTATGAGGGTGCCTGGGGGAGACAACGGGAGAGAAGTGCTAAATTTACAATGGTCTAGCCCTGTTTCATAAATATGGGGTGGTTTAGTATATAGTCAAGCCCACTAGTCACTTGTGGCCCTGCTCTAAGTGTGAATTAAAACCACACTATGTAGCCCCATGGAGGAACTCCTTCCCTCTGGACTGACCCACTATATTTTTTTCATTCGGAGGTATGTTTCTGCTATTGAAGTCTAACTCCATCGTCCCTTGCTGTATGTTTCTGCTATTTAAATCTAACTCCCATCGTCCATTGCTGTATGTTTTTGCTATTGAAGTCTAACTCCCCCTCGTCCATTGCTGTTGTTTTGCTATTGAAGTCTAACTCCATCGTCCATTGCTGTATGTTTCTGCTATTGAAGTCTAACTCTCATCATCCATTGCGGTATGTTTCTGCTATTGAAGTCTAACTCCCATCATCCATTGCGGTATGTTTCTGCTATTGAAGTCTAACTCCCATCGTCCATTGCTGTATGTTTCTTTGATGTTTATATCCAGTATAGTCATAACTTATCACAATGCCATCTTCTGTACCCCAATCCCCTTCTGTGTGCATGGGGCCAGTGCTGTTCACCTTGTAATCTTGTTTCCTATCCTCCCCCTACTCTGCTAATTAACTGGCGGGCCCCTTCCCACTTCTTGTTCACATCTGATTGCCCTTTTTTTTTTTTTTTTTTTTTTTTTTTTTTTTTAGGATGCCACTTAGTTATATTTTTGATTTTTATTTAAAATGAAAGTTGGGGAAGTAGGGAATTTTCTAAGAATTTTTAAAACATGATGTTTAAAAAAAAAAGGGTTGCATTAAAAAACCCCTAAAAGCTAGATATTGCCTCAAAAGCCCCCCCGTTGGCCCCAATGTGTTTAGGGAAAAAAATCCCACTTCTTCCTTTATGCCAAAACGGATAGCGGAATTGTTCCAAAATCTAAATTTAACAAAATGTTAAAATTTAAGCCATAATGTCAGAAGGGATCTATCTTTCAGTAAAAAAAAGACAAGCATTGGTGGAGCTTCGGGATGCTAATGTGGTCTTTAAAATGGCAGGACAAAGGGGGGAACAGTGGTGGTGATGAACAAGAGCGTTTATAGCAACAGATGATGCAATGGTGTCAGATACTTTGGACATATAAATAATTGTCAACTGTTCCTACCTTATCTTCAGCTCTAAATTTAAACTGTTGGTAGAAGAAGGCAGGGCACTTTACATGTTCTTGTCAGAAAAAGATGTATGTGTTCATTCTGGATTCTGACGCACTGTTCCCCTCTTGTATTGGATTGCCCAAGGTGCATAATCAAGTCTTGCCAACCTCCATGCGCCCGATAGTTTCAGGGGTAAATTCCCTATGTGAACGGCATGTGCCAATGGCTGGGACGCACAACTCCTGCCTGTTGGTCACTCGAGTACACTGGATTCTTATTGGATTCTAAAAATCGGTTTTGGCTTACTTTTTCTAACAAAATGTGGGAAATCTGAATTTTTGTGGCTAAGGTTGCGATGTAGTATCATTGTAAACTGTATACCTCTAACTGTTGCACTATTGGCTCTAGGCTATCAATCTAGCATAATTTATAGTATATACTCCTTATGTTACGTAAATTGTTATCAAATGGGTCACGGCAAATTCCTCTTTCTGCATAATTTTTTCTTTTTGATGGAGCATTCTATTTACAACAAAATGGGGTGGACAATGGGGGCGAAGATTTCACCCTCATTGGACAATCCATTATGGCTTGGTGGGAAGTCCTCAACATTTTTTGCGCTGACAATCCTTTTGTGTCTGACAGTGGAGTGGTATGGGCAGATACATATGATGACCTGCTATTTATTTGGCGGGGGTCTGTGTCTGCCATTACCACTCTTCGTCGACTATATTATTAACAATCTCTTTCAAATATCTTTTTTAAGTAGGTGCTTAATGAACAACACAATTTCCTTTTTGGATTTGTACACTGAGGGGTTCTCTGATTGTTTTATCTCCACGATTACTTTCAGAAGAAGATAGCGGGTATTACCTATTCTTATTATGAATTTGTTGTCACCCCTGCACTTACACAAATTTATTCACTTTCCTGTAGGAGAGCTAATTAGGGCTAAGCGCAACTTGTAAAGCGAATATGAATATCAGAAGGAAACAAATCAGATTTGCCAGCCGTTTAGTGGTGAAGAGGTTTTCCGCAATTGGGTACTAAATCGTGCCATACACAATGTAGCAACATATACCAAGAGCCAAAATTATTGCAACCACGTTAAATAACGGTTCTCCAAAACAGTATTCCCTGTTGTGTTAGATACAATGCAAATTTCAATCAGGTTAAAACCTTATTTTTAAACATCTTCCAGTTTTCGAAACTTGGACCCCACTTTGCTATTATTCTTAAAGATGGATGTCGGGTGTCAGTAAGACGGTGCAAAACCATTGGTAATTTGTTTACTCATATTCTTGTCAATTATAATTCCACCCAACCTATGTGGCTCCGTAATAGGGGCTTCTTAAATGTGGGGGTCATCCACTGTAAAAACAAGTAACTATGTACTTCCCATGCGTGAGTTTCTCTTGATGGGGTAACAAAATATTTCGATCAGACAACTATATTGAATTGCAACACTGTGTCAGTTGTATACATATTTCATTGTGTTATATGCCAATTTGAATTATGTTGGTTGCACCAAACGCAAGTTCAGAGTGCGGATTTTGGAACATCTATATGGATAAAAATGCCTACCATGTCGACATTGTCTGGTGCATCCCTCCATTTTATAGAAGGCCACATTCTCATACACAGAGTTTCAAAACTTATGCTAAGAAAGTCACCATGGGCATAAGGGGAGGAAATTTAACTAATAAACTAAAGATGTGAGCCTTTGGATATAACACCATCTTAATAAACTATTGCTACCATGGGATTGAATTTGCGCACTGAGCTTTTGTTCCATTATTAGTTTCACTAGGCTTGCTATACATTCTATATCCCATGTTTGTGTTTCTGGGCTAATTCGCTGTAGCCTTTGTAGTCCTCACTGTTGTTCCTGTTTTTTAATTATGATTTCTTTTTATATATATTTTTTTCACTTGTTGTCCTGTGTGGGATGACCGATCTGTGCGTTTTCCTGCTGTCGTTTGTGTGCACATTCCTGCTCATGGAGGACGGGGAGCAGGTGTTTGGTATCGGCTGCCAACGTTAGCGGCTCCAGGCCCTTTGGGGTGTGGCATTCGTGGTAAGCCGGTGGGGTCAGGCACGTGTGTCTCGGCGTTCCGGAAGTCGTGATGGCGCATGCGCGGCTGGGAGGACGCGACCGATCGGGTCATCCTTCACACAGGTGTAGGTTGTTTCACTACATGGTAATATATATGCATCTTGCTCAATTGGCTGATGTAGCTACGGGACTAAGGGTTAGTGAACCTGAAACGCGTCAGCGTCTGCAGCCACCATGTCTTGGCTTGTCATGTCTCACTTACTCTTTTAACAATAAAGGCGATTTTGAATTTTCTTACGGAGCTCGCTGGCAATTTTTTTCTCCTTTCATGTTGGACTGGTGCTTCCAGGTGTGCAGCCGTGCAGGACCGTATTCTAACAGGGAGTGGTGAGCTGGCTTTGTGCACTTTTTTACCCATACCCTCGCCTTGGTAACAAGCATGGCGGAGGTGTTGGCTCCTTGTATGACACCTGTTCCTTTGTTCTCACTCCACCTCTGCCTTCATCACACTCTTCTCCTTTGAGGTGCTCATCTGTCCGCATCTTACACTCCCTCAACCTCCAAGGGGATGTTGTCTACCGAGCAAACGGGCCTGTCAACTGCCTTCCTTGATCACTTTGCTTCTGGCTTGTCATTTTCTTTCCACTGAATCCTACTATTATCATGGGTGACTTCAACATCCCAATCGACACCCCCCAATCTGCTTTCCAACAAACTCCTTTCACTATGTTCTTCTTTTGAACTATCACAAGTGGACCTCTGGAGCCTCTCACAAAGATGGAACACACGGGACCTCAATCTTCACCCGCACTCTGCACCCTATTGACTTCTCATAACTCCTCCAACCCATATCTGACAACAATCTGCTTCATTCTTCCACATTCTCCAGCCCACCGGATCCTCCTGTCCCACATCTAGTGCAACCCCACAGGACCTTCCAAAACCTCAACCCTCGCACTCCTCTGACTCTTCACCTCTTTCTACCAGATCCTCATTTAATGACCAGACGCAGACACTTTCTACAACCTCACCAATCCCTGATCAGTCGCTCCCATCACCACTACACAAACCCTGGCACCACACACTCCACTAACTGCTGAGGCGAGCTTACAGAATTGCAAATGCCGCCTGGAAGAAAATTCGCTCCACCGATGACTTTGCCTTATATCAAACAATCATTACACACGTTTAAATCTGCACTAATACCTAGCCAAACAGGATTACTTCACCAATCATTTACTCTCTGTCCTCACAACCCCAGACAATCTATTCAACACTTTAAAGGGTTGTCTCACTTCAAGGATTGCTTTTTATGTTAAAAAGATCTTCAAAAACCAAATATACTTTGTTATATATATCCATTAATAATGTCCTACATATTCTGAGATATCCCCTCTTGTTTGGGATAGCATCAGCACCTCAGGTCGTATAGTTACATACTGTGTGATCTCTCCTGATAGGCTGCACAGCACTGTGCTATAAGCTACTGACCTGGCTTCTTACTGCAGCCTAGTGGAAGCAGGAAACACGCCCTGATTCAAAATAAAACCAAGAAAACAGGACTGAGGGTAAGAGGAAATCAATGAGTGAGACAACCCCTTTTACTCTCATCCTTCAGCCACCAGCACCTCTCCACCCACTCTCCTTCAGCAGATGAATTTGCCATTCACTTCCTACACAAGATCAACCTTATCAGAGAAAGCTTCAGCCCCGAGACCCCAGAGCCCTCCTCTATATTTGCACAATGCTCTTCCCCCTTAACTTGTTTCCCCACTATTACACATGATAATCTGTCCTCTCTACTGTCCAAATCCAACCTCACCACCTCTAATCTTGACCCACTCCATCACACCTTATCCCAGACCTTAGTGCTGCTTTCATCCCAGCCCTCACCACATCTTTTCAACTTGCATCGCCTAACCTCTGGCATCTTTTCCCCTTTCCTCCTTTAAACATGCTTAATCACTCCCATCCTTAAAAAAAAACATCCCTTGATACCTCCTCTCTGTCCAACTATCGCCCCATCTCACTGCTCCCTTTTGCCTCCAAACTCCTCAAGCAACACGTCTATCTTCAACTGTCCTCCCATATCTCCTCCAACTCTCTTCTTGACCCACTACAATCTGGTTTCTGACCACCACCCTCTAACGAAACCGCCCTAACCCAGGTCACAATGACCTAGCAAACTGCTAAAGCCTAAAGCCATTACTCTGTCCTTCTAACTTCTAGACCTGTCCTTCTGACTTTGACACTGTCGATCATTACCTCCTGGCTTACATCCTCTCCTCCCTAGGCATATGGACTTGGATCTTTCATGGATCTCCTCGTACCTCTCGATCGGAAATTCAGCGTCTATCATTCTCGCTCCACTCATTTTCGCAGGGCCACTCTCTGGTGGTTGTCCCCGAGGGGTCAGTCCTGGGTCCTTTACTCCTTTTTCTATTACATTCTTGGTCTGGATGTCAGCTCTATCTTCACATGGCTTTCACTACAATCTATATTGATGACCACAACTCTACATCTCTGGCCCAGATGTACCTCTCTTCTCTCTGGATCCCAGCCTGTCCTATCTTCCATTTCCTCCTTTTTCTCCTCCCATCTCCTAAAAACTAAATGTGGAGATAAAACAGAATTAATCATCTGTTCCAACGTCCTCTTCCATCCCTACACATGACCTCTCTATCAATTCAACGGCTTACACTATCTTATGTTCCGCAAGTCTGCTGCCTTGGGGTATCCTAGACTTTGCTCATGTCCTTCAAACCACACATCCAAACCCCACCACCCCACCCCACTATCTCTGCCTGCCGCTTCCACATGAAACATTTTATCTCTCGCATCCGCTCATTCCTCAACTTCGACAACACAAAAATGCTCGTCCACGCCCTTGTCATCTCCTCGCCTAGACTACTGGCATTACATCCTTCTATGTGGCCTCCCATATAACACACTCTTGCTCCCTTCAAACATTCCTCAACTCTGCCTGCCACGTCTTATCACACCTCTCTCCCGCTACTCCTCTGCCTCTAACTTCTACCAATCCCTTCAATGGCTACCAACTGCCCAGCGATTTCATTCCAAGTTGCTAACCCTTGACTGACAAGGCTCTCCATTAACCTCTCAACTCCATCATCTCTGCCTTTAATCTCCAGATATCTCCTCTCAAGAAATCTCCGCTCCTCACAGGACCTTTTTCTCTGTTCTCCTCTTATCAGCTCTCGTGCTTCCCCCACACTCTGGAAACTCTGCCCAAAATTATCAAGACTCTCTTACACTCTCACCATTCAAAAACAAACTGAAAACCAATTTTTTCAGATTGCCTATAACTTTTACCAATAAACCTGCTGCACTGTTCTACCCACAAAAATGTCTGCCCCCACCTCTGTCTCTTCCCTCATCCTTGTAGATTGTAAGCCCTCCGCGGGCAGGGTCCTCTCTCCTCTGTTGTGCCAGTTGTAAGTCATTCATCGTTACTATTGACTCATTTGACAAATTATGTAACCCCCCCTTAATGTAAGCGCCATGGGAAAGGGGCCCTTTTAAAAAAAATTAAAAAATTTAAAAAAAAATTTAAAAAATAATTAATAAGAAAAAAATTTTTCAAAAAATTGGGTAAACCCGCCCCCATACAGTACTTCATATACGAAAGTGCCTTGATGCCCTATTAGGGGGTAAAAATGTGTGGATAGAAGTGGGGTTTTGCAAATTTGGGATCTTTTTACCCCCTAAGAAATGTTTTTTCAGGACACCTTAAAAAATGCGAAGGTAGATTTTCCCTTAAAGGACGGGTAGGATGTTCCAGAGAATGGGGTTTTAGCACGTGTGAATCTGAAACGGCATGGGAGGTTTGGGATGATTTTTCGTAGTTTGATTCCTCTAGGGGAGAGAGCGGGCAGGTGGGAACAAAGAATGAGGGAATTATGGGGTGCACGCTGTGGAGAGCTTTATGGGGGAAAAAATTATTTTTTGCTGATTCTTTACTGGATGGGGAAAAACCCGTGCAGCGGTGACCAGGAGAGGCATCAGGATAGCGCTGAAAAAAGACACCTGGTTGCTGCATTCAGGACAATTGGGGAGGGGGAAAATTTTTAAAGAGGGGGAAACCATAACAGGAGTTAAAGTATCAAGACGGAAAAATAAAGCGACAATGGGTTTTTGAGTTTTTCGAATGAAAAAACGGGTTCGGAAGGGTTTTGAGGGGGCAGTGACAGGAGCGGGCCAGGGGTTGGATATAGGGGTGAAGGACAGATCAAGACTGAAAACCCTAAACAGCGGGCCTGCTGCCTAGGGTTATAATTATGTTGACGATTATTTCACCAATTTGAAAACGGCCGGTTTTTTTATGTTGCGATTTTTTCGATCCGCGATAATTTTTTGGTT
This sequence comes from Phyllomedusa bahiana, assembly GCA_025379985.1. Classification (NCBI taxonomy): domain Eukaryota; kingdom Metazoa; phylum Chordata; class Amphibia; order Anura; family Hylidae; genus Phyllomedusa; species Phyllomedusa bahiana. The sequence continues at coordinate 422 of JAODAL010028922.1, read as the reverse complement.
TCCGCGCAAAACTATTTAAACGCCCATTTTCAGCGCTTTCCCTTTTTATTTTGCGGCCAGCAAATCACTTAAAAATAAGCATGGAGCTGGGGGTGCATCAGACTGTAAGTTTATGGTTGGATTGGTGAAAAATCACATACCTCTTTTACATAGAACACCCTTCCGTTCACCTCTTGTTCTGTTATTTAAAAACAGACGTTTGCTCCGGTCTCTCTCAAAACGCTCAGCGAAAAGGGTTTAAAAAGTTCACCACAGACAAATAGCTTTTGCTTTAAAATTAAACTTTGGTAGATTAAGATTGCCGCTTTAGTTACTTTTCAGAAATTTTAAAAGGAGCATCTACGCTTACAGCCGGGGAGGGGGGGGGGGGGGCTCGGGCAACAGACCAGACATGTGGCAACAGTTTTTAAAGGGGGAGTGGA
>JAODAL010028921.1:0-52532 GCA_025379985.1 Phyllomedusa bahiana | reverse complement strand
TATGCCCCAAAGGGGAAGGGGGAGTACAACTCCCATCATCTCTCCTCAGCACCTGTAGTGTTTCCACTACTTCGATTGTGTGTGAAGGGGAAGGGTCACCGTGACATAAGTATAATTCATTCTCTCCCCCCCAGCCTCTCTTCTGCTCTTCCTGGGTCATCACAAATAGTGTTATAAACAGGATCCCAGTTCTCATAAACAATTCTCACAATCCACATGGAAGTGCTCAGCAAGGTGAAGAAGGGTCAGGGGCTCCTAACCATAGCAGAAATATGGGGTACCTGATGTGAGTAGTGGTCTGTACCCCCCTTGTCGCAGACTTCAATTGTCCCAGTATATGGTGGCAGCCAAACCTACTTCTCCTATTGCAATTTGTGGTAGAGCCTCTGGGGTCTGTGGTACTTCACACTGAACTTTCTCTAGTATTCTTGTGGACCTGTCACTGGTCACACAGACTGGCAGCTTTCCTCTTTCTAAGCTACACTTCAACTGCTTCTTACCAGTCTCTCTCACCCTTCTCACCACTCACTCTCTAGTCTGAGCCGAACTGAACTTCTTGCCTACAACTGCCACTTCTGGAGTGAGACCTCTCCACCCCCTTGTCCAATCAGGAGTAGTGTTGAGCGATCATTATCGACAAAGTTGAAATCGGCACGGTTTTTATGTTGATCGGATTTTTTAGATCACGCGATAATTTAGGTTAAAATCTGTGCATATCTATTAATATTGCGCCATTTTCACGCTTCCTGTCATTTTGGCGGCCAGCAAATCAGCTTAGAGAATAGAGCAGGGTAGCTGTGTTTTGCGACGTCATGACGGGGGATGTGTATGGTTGCGATTGGCTGGAAAAATCACTGACCTCGTTTTACATAGAACAGCCCTTCCTGTTCTGCCTCAGTGTGTGTCAGGGTCGCATAGGAGTAGGACGTGCGCTCCGCCTCGGTCCACACAGCTCAGCACACAGCTCAGCGAAACAGCTCAGCGAAATTGTTCTATTTCTTCACAGAGACAGCTATACTTTTAGCTTTTAACATTATAACTTAGGTAGATTAGAGATTTGCAGATTTTAGGTTAGTTTAGGCTGAAAAATTTTTAAAAAGGAGCATCTAGCCCTGTACAGTCATCGAGGGCGTGGGGGGGAGGGCACGGGCGAACACAGTCAAGCTCTTTAAAGGATAGTGGATATAGTGCAGCCGAGACTTACTTTAGACAGTGCATTGCAATGGCTTTTTATTAACAGTTTTCGGGTTGAAATATTACTTGTATGTTGGCCCGCCTAAACCCTTATCTTAGGATCCAGATCTTTTCTAGCACTGCAGGTCTATTTGTTAGGTGCAAAACTCATCTTTTATTATCCGTATACATTTCAGATACGTGTTTTTTCACTTTTGCCCAGTCCGCTTTGTTGATAGAGGCACCTTGCACTTAAATTTCGATACAGCAATTTTGTTTATGATTTGAGGGTTTTTGAGAATAGCTGTGATTTGCCGTCTTTTTAATAAGGACGTTTCAAAAACTCTTCCATACCCTTTCCAAATTTTTTAACTTTCTGAACATGGAGCGAAATGCAGGTGGCAAGCGAGCAAAAGAGGGGGGTAGGACAATGGAGGTAGAGGTATGAGAGAAGGTGCTCCTTCCAGTTCTGGCGACAACACGCAAGCCAGTGGATTGTCGGTTGCAGGACCATCAGGCCTGGGCATCGTGGGTCCCGGGCCCTGTGAATCTCAGTAACGAACAGCGTCGCCAATCTGTTCTTCAAGTGGTTTAATGCAACCTGCATCCAGCAGTCTTACCTCCTCGTCCTCCCAGTCAGGGCCACAAATGTCTTCATCAGCATCATCAGCATCCGTCCAACATGAAGCGAAGGCAGCCCAAATGTCAACTTGTGTACCCACCTCTGTGGATAATCCATTTTCTGACGTCCTCCTTGATGACAAAAATGCGGTTGGGGTCAGAAGGCATGTTAAAAGATCAGGAGGCCAAAGAGGGATGATTTTGTCTGCTCTGACGCCCAGTTACTGATGCCATCAGAGGAGGAGAAAGAAGCCGGGCAAAAACGGCAAAATCCCGGGTGGTCGCAACGCCTTGCAGTCCCTCTTGCTTGTAGCCTGCAGCTCCTGGATGCAGAATGTCAGGACGAACCAAGTCACCTGGTTGATGATGATGAATGACGCATTGCGGATCCAACGTGGTTTTTCAGCAGAATTTGCTTGCGAGCGCTTCATCACTGGATGAGGAGGAAGACGATGGGTAGTGTCAGTACGGGTCCCGCCTCAAAAATGGGAGAGGGGCAGTCGCAGAAGTCCGCTGATATGATTCCGCCACCACGGTCAGCGGAAACCCCGCTCCTCGCTTATCGCCGTCAAAAAGGACCAGGATCACTCAAGCCTGGGCCGTCTTTGAGCAAAGCCTCTGAGAGCCATCCAGCGATGGTCCCTTTGGAGAATGGTATTTTAATTTAAACGAATAAGTAGAGGCAAACAATCTTTTAGGTGATTAACGCACCACCAACAGTGTCTATAGTCACATGCAGCGCAATCGCATTAAAAGATTGAAAGATGGAGGCAACCAACCTTGGCCAAACAAAGGCCAGACCGACCCTGGGCGTGCCAACCACTGTCCACACCCTCCTTTGTCCTCCGCCTCCTCCTCCTCCGCCACCCCACCCAAGCGTTCCTGCAGACTGCCCATAGTCCTCTCACGAGTCATGATTCAGGGATCAGGCCCTCCGCTTCAGCCGCCTCTCCACCTGTCGCTCTACTACCACCGCCCAGGGGGGCAGCACCACCAAGGAGAACCCATCCTACCCACCTTCTCCCTTCTCCAAACCACTGTTTGACGACCTGCACGCCATACCCGTGGCCATCTAACACCAGCCGTCTGCTTCCAGGTTTGGAAGCCAGGAAGAACACTTTAACCCAAACCATCCCCAAAGCAAAAGCCTGAATGTTCCGGCATTTGCCCCATGCTTTCTTGGCCTTGGAAATGTTTGCCTTTCTGTCTGCTGGACACAGATGGTTCCCACCCACGTCATGGCCCTTGCCTGCCCCCAGTACCAGATGCATGCATACATTTCGGTGCTCAGAAAAGCCTCCCGCCCGCCACCACGAGCAATCTAAAATATTCAAGCGCGTTTCTGCATCTGTGTCTGGACAAGTCCATCATCCCACCGACACATGGACTAAGTAAGCACGCCCAGGCTGCTAGATCTTGTGACAGCTCACATTGTGACTGGGTGGAATGTCTCTGGTGTATAAAACGTAATCAGGGCTGTGCCACATCTAAAATACCTTATGATAAAAACGCCTCTTTGGATCAAAAACTGAAAAACTAAGAGTCCCAGGTTTTCAAATATATTTCCTTTAGCATAAAGGGCCCTTTCGAATATTCCTATATACCTAGAGGTTTTACTTAGTCTTAGTGTGCCACTGTAAATTTGAGTTAGCTGTATGCTATTGCCCTTTTCAGTGTGCACCTATGCGCTTTTTCAAAAGTAAAAATTTTTAGCTGTGCACCGCCTATTACGTTTTATAGCCTATTGAGAAATAGGCAATCCTCATTGGCTTGCATGCACTCAGCTGCCCTCTTTTCGACAACCACATGCAGGATAATCCAATTGCTAGTTTCCTACCACCTCACCTAATTTTGCACGTCTTAACAATTGAGCACCTATCGAGGATCAACATTTTCAGCATGTAAGGACTCCACCCTGCTCTGGATCCCCCTTGACGTTTTTGGAGGTGAGCTTAATACAATCTTTATCAAATACTGTAAACGAAGAACCCAGGTTTTTCCATATTTTTCCTTAGCACAATGCATATTCCAATATTTCCTATAACACTTTGAGTTTTTACTTAGTCCTTTAGTGTGCCACTGTATATGTGTGTTAGATGTCTCTGGTGGTGAGCGTGGCTCTCAGGCTCGCGCACCGCACTCAAAACCGCAGGGATTGGGTGCATGGGATACTTTCCCCCAAGTCCCACTGTGAAGGCATCACGGGCCCCATAGAAACCAGGCCGGATTGAAATTAAACTGCTTGGCGACCATCCCTACAGTTTGCAAACCGTAACCAATGGACCTAGAAAGCTACCTACTTGAGCGTCTATAGCTACGCATCTAGTTATTTTGGGGCATCCACGCGTTCGCGGGCACCATCCACACATAGGTCAGGAGCTGTGGATAGGCCTCACCTGCCACGATACCGAGCGCTGAGCTGGGTGACAAGAACCTTATGCCAGGAAGGTGGTGTGCGAAAACGGGCCGAAAACTGCGTGTGCCGCCCTTAAATCGGTGGCTGGAGCACATCCCGGCCTGGCACATTGGTCATGAACCTCTCGTTTCAGAAATTTCTATAAGAGCTACCCGGGACTGGACTGCCTGCTGAGGAAGTCTCGAGTATGAGTCTCGCACTTCCGCCGTTCGCACCCTGCTCGTCCCGCCTGGCTGCGTTGCAGCGTCAGCTCGGCCTCACCCGTCAACCGTCTCATTGTTGAACGTGGCACACACGCTTGGACATTCCACCCTCCACCATGCTTCAGCGATTTGTGGCAGCAGCGCAATGGCCATTACCCAGTACGAAGTGGACACATGGCCTGACAAGCCGCAGTGCGGTCCGTCTGGGTGATTGAGGCGCTGGGCCTACCGGAGAGGTGTGAGCAGGTGAAGAGAGCTCTGACACCATCCTTTGCCATTTTTGAAGAAGCCACTCAAACATGAGGGTCAAGTGTGCTGGACAGGTGACCCTTGTCAGCATAACCTATTTCTGGTCAATCTTTAAGTTCTCTGGCAACGATCGTTGGACACTCTGAAACATCCTGGGCACCACCGCCAGCTACAGGAGAGGCAGACGGAACCGAGATGCGGACACGGAGCCTATCACTACGCACAGTTACGAACTCCGCACAAGTAGCCCGAGCATTGATTCTCTAATTTTTATCGACTCTTCATTATGACAGTGGTTCGGCGTCCAGGACTAGTGAGGCAGGGTAGTGCGGACGCATCACCTCTGTCAGGCGTGCAAATCATCTGAGCAAGTCAGGCGCTGGGTGTTTTGCGAGCTGGACCGGAAGGAAGCGGAGGATGTAGGAGGTATTCCTAGACACCAGACGTTCACCGACGTCCACTGCCTTGGAAAGCAAGGTTGTGAGCACGAATTATGATGCGGACAGGAGGAAAAGATGAGTAAGACTCAGTTTGCTAGTTGCCACTTCCTCTGACCACGAAGAGGCTTCTTGGGAAAATCAAGGCTTCCAATCGTCTCACGATGAGTTAAAGAACATTGCTTGGCTCTCCATTTCCTCCAACATGATCGTACGGCATTAAAGCCATCAAAATGAACAACAGTTTACAGGGTGGAGCCACCCTACCATGGAATCCCCGGAGTAACAAAAAACAAATGACTCATGCACTTTCCCTCTCCACCCACCACAAATAGAGAGTAAAAATTGCAGGAAATGGGAGACCCTATGCTCTGATTGAGATCACTCTGAGACAATACTGAATCGGCATTATGCGCCAACGCCATGAGAAGTTGTTGTCCCAGCCCAAGCGAGCCAGCGTAATATCTGAGCCGGACCTTCAGACACAGGCTTGAGAGTTCAGTAACAAACAATCACGCATACCGGATCCGGTCGTTCACAGATAATGTGATCGATTTGACATTCATCAAGATGATTCAGGCAAGGATCCTCTGATGTTGTGGCCCCAATTGCCGAGTCACCGGATTTAGTTTGCCGGTCTACTTCACATTCCTCTTCAAACAGACATGGTCCTCATTGGAAAACTTTTTTTTTCAAATATCATTTCTTTAGCTGAGCAAATTTTATTCACAGTTTCCCACCAGTTTCATTTTGCTGGTTTTGGCTGTGCAGAGACCACGTACAAGAAGACAGCACGGTTTCATGAACAAACGACCCCAGTAAATTCCATATACGCTCCACTACATTATCTATATATAGAAGTTTTTACGCATTCTTGTCAATGGTTTGAGAGGTCATGTTGAGTCTTCGATAAATGAGATTCACATGCAATAATACAAAGGGTCCTTAGGATACCAAAATGTGGCTTTCTAATTGGACATTATCTCGCCTGCAACACTTTTATAATAGTGGCTGAGAAGTCCATATTTAAATAATTTTTTTGGATCATGCTGCATTGAAAGAATGCAGCAATACTACAGGAATCCTATCTATTACAATTTTTGTTTCTAACAAACTATTAGGTTCTTCAAATAGTTCAAAAGTACTCAAGGGGTCATTTTTGAATTTTTGGGGGCAATTTTGCTGTACTAAGAGGCAGCTATAACTACAGGTCCTATTGTAAACAAAAAATGTTTTCTCTAACAAGACATTAGATATTCCTTCACATTGTCCCAAAAGTGGCTCAACGGTGCATGGTTTTTGATAATTTTTGAGGGGCAGATTTTTGCTGTGACTTACAGACTGTACTACAGGCACCATTGTAAAATATGTGGATTCTGAACAAACAGTTGTTCTTCACAAGTGGTCACTCAAAGAGTGGCTCTAGGGAGAGATGGTGCAGGTGTACAGAAACCCGGAAATTAGGTATGACACTGTTAATGGACTACATATTGCAAAATGTACTTTGTATTCTTTGCAGATCCTTTAACATAGCTACAATCGCCCTAGGACACATATTGAGACAACCCATTTAATAACAATTAAAAAAAGAGAAACAAAGACATGGTGGGATTTCCCATCCTATTTTTCTAAAAATGTGTATATTCTACAATTAAAGTTATAAAAACACTCATGTTACATAAATGACCCTGGTTAAAACACAAATTTGCCTTCTGAATTGGACAAGGGGGAGGTACATGAAAGTCACCTTGACCAGTTTAATTAATTCAAGGCACATGGAGTATGAGACAGTCAGACATGAAGAACAAAAGAACAAGAACAATTTCCTCGGTGTAACACATTTGAGAAAAAGAATGAAAAAAGAAAGCCAATAAGAAGGGCACCTGGGTGGAAACAGGACGTTAACCAACCAGTATGTTCCAGTGAAGACTCAATAGGTACCGCAGACCCTCGCCACATACGGAGGGAGACAAGCGCTACCCAGGTTTTGGACTGATGTACTGAAGGAAGGCTGAAGGTCTAACCATCACACTTTCCGCTTCCGCACTTCATGCTTCAGCAATGACTGTATTTTCATTCTAGCGTCATAAGGCATTTTTACACCGTGTTAGTATAGATGACGTAGACGCCTAGACGCATGGGCCTCACCGCAGCCCACTGATAACTCCGGACCCCTAGGCCAGGCTGAACCTGCGTTGTCGCCCATCAGATACAGACCCTAGCCTGGGCGTCTCACCGCACCCACTGTAAGTCTGGCCCTGCAGCTCGGACCTCCGGTTTAACAGATGGCTAACTGCAGCACTGGCTGCTCCCTCGTTAGGTCAATCAGGAGAAGCTATCCAATTTCATCTAAAAATATTAAGACTAATTTTGAAAAGCGTGATTTCTGTGAGGTTTAAAGTAGTTCCAAAATAAGGGGTCCAGGGCCGGACAGAAGAATGCAGCAATTTGAGGCCGTCAAATTATTTTTCTGGGGCTGGAAGTCACATGGGGTCGCAATCATTTGACTCTCCCGGGGAGTCTGTCCCTAATCACTGAAGAAATCGTATTTGCGAAAAAAACATAAGAAAACTATATGAATTGATGGCTGAATTCAAGCATCTGCCGAAGCCCATTGATGAGGTGCAAATGTCATAACTAAGAAAGTGTTTTGAGGGGCGAGATACAGAGACATTTTTTATTACTTATGTGAGTACGGGACAAATTAACACATCAACACGGTAAAAAATACCTGCAGAAGGGCGTGGGTATGTTGTATGTTATCACACTGAAAAAAAAGCAAAATGAAATAATGTAAAACTATAAATATAGAGAAAACTTCCCTCAATAAATTCTGTAAACAAATTTCATTACCTAAAAAATCACTATTAAATGACAGACACTGTACAAAATACATAGTGCCACTTTGTGATCTGTGGGTCAAACAGGTTTTACTGGGACATACGTGGTTGACAGGACAGATATAGTCAATGTCCAGTTTCAACTAAAATAGTGGTTCAATAGCACCTCCTTTTCCAGCCTTTTCTTAATCTGTGTGGGTCAAGGAGGAAGGATTAAAGGGATCATGACAGCGTTCTCAGGACATGGATAAGTAAATGTCCCCATTCACTAAATGGTGGTTGAAAGACTCCATTTTCAGGCTACTTTTTAATCTGTGGTCAGATAGGTTTAAGGGTCATGCTGCCGTTTTTTTATACCAAGACAGGGATAGTCAATGTCCAGTTCAGTAAAATGAAGGTCAAATCAAATCTGCCTTCTTGGCCGACTTTTTTTAACTATTTGTGGGGTCATGCAGGTTTTAAGGTCAAGACAGGGATATATGGTGTGTGACATTTTACCATCTGAGGCTAAGTATGTAGACGTATCCATCCTCTTGACTAGTGTAGTGGAAGGTAATACAAATTCCAGCTTCTCCAGCCCAGTATATGGGATGTTCAATAATGAAGGTGTTGTTCCTCTCCCACTAGACCTTTAATGAGTCATACGCGACATAATCGTAGTTTATTCTGACTATTTCGGCATATCGTCCTTGATAATTACCGATATCGACTATCGACCCGATGACGATAGTCAATGTAATCGCTCATCACTAATCAGGAGCTAGATGTTGAAACATGTGGTGTGAGGTGCACTAGGGGGCAGGTAGCTTACCTCTTGCTGGCACAGTGTCTGACACAACACTTTCCTAATATACATAACACACTACGTATATGTTATATATATAAATTACATATAATATACTGTTACAAAAGTGTATTCCTGACTAATCCATACAGATTACAATACCCTGTACTGGGGTATTACATATTTATACAGCCTGTATATATACAGACACTTAAGTTACCTACTCCTCTGTAGATAGGTAGGTAAACAGTCCTTTGTAGGTCTATATACAGCTCCCTGTAAGTATGTAGCCCCCTGTAGATAAATATAAAGCCCTCCTTAGGCTAAATGGCCCCCTGTACTAAATATAAACCCCCCTGTAGTATATAGGCCGGATAGGTAGGATCATAAAGCTCCATATAGATAGGGGGGTCAATATATGGGCCCTCAGACTGATAGAAAAAAATAGTTTAAAAAGACTACGTTCCAGCGCTGTCTCCCTTTCCCCAGAGCCTAGCAGCTAGCTCTGGGAGCTAGTGATTGTCTCACAAAAATATTCAGTCTGTGCTGCAGGGAGCCAATAACTATTGGGTCCCTGTTCCACTATAGTTTTCAACTGCATGCACGTCCTGTGGACCTGCTGTCTGAACCTTCCGGAGCTGCTGAGGGAGAGTCCACGCTATGGGTCTGGTCACAGCTTTGCACAAGGGCTCATGTCTTTTGGGCCTCAACAAGAGCTACCCGCCGATAGGCCCAGCCATCTGAAACCTATAGAGGTTGGGGCCCCCCCCCCCCCCCCCGCTTCTCTTGTTTTCTAATTAACAGCCTGCGGACGCTGTTCTCTTGCTAAGCCAAAGATGGTGTACGGTCCTGCACCGCTGTGTATTCGCTGAGACCCAGGGTGGAGCGCTATCAGAAGAGGAGGGCCCGTGCTACAGGTCCGGTCACAGCTACTCTGAATGACACGCCGCACTACGATGATCAAGCATACTCTTCCTCCTGCGTGCTGTGACCGTAGACAGACGGGCCCACCTGCTCAGCTCTGCCTCGGGCGGGGATGACTACTTAAAATCAGTGAGCGAGATTCTCGTCCATGGGTGTTGGACGGTGTTGTGGTGGCTTCACAGATTACAGATATGTCCTGCATCGCCGCATATACGGTCAAGAAGCGCCACAGGCAGAGAGAGAGGAGGGCCTGGCTCCGGTTGCAGCGCAGGAGAATTTCTGTTGGCCTCTGCCTCTTACTTTCTTTCTCTGCCTAAAAAGCAGCCCAAGGCCCACCCTTCCCCAAAGGTTTCCCCTGCTCCTTTGTGGGCCGGACGGGGTTGGACTGTGCCCCTAAATATAACAGTGCCACACACTGAAAAACCTGACATGTTTTAGACTAGTAGCAGTCCTTAGTGATAGCGAATCACTATGACTACGAAGTGGTACTAGTCTAAAACATGTCAGGTTTTTCATTGGACTCATACAATATTTTGGATTTGTATTTTTTAACATTACTAAGGAATAAAATGTGCTGCTTTTAATTATTTTTTTGGGTGCTGGTCCAATATGTTTTCTTTTCTACAATGTTCCATATATGAATAGGAGGGTCATCAGATGTGTGCACCATTTACACATGTGAGCCGGTCATTTTTCCCTTTTTTGGCTTTCTCAGCAACTGTCACGATGCGCCAGCTTAAATATAATTTTCTGCTTAGGCAATAAAACTATCACTCCTAACATACTGTTGTCTTTTACTACTTTTTAAACAAAAGTATTTAAGAACACAAATTTCCCACCTTATTTTTTTGGCTTTCAATGTATTTTTTTTTCCTGAAATGGACCCCTAGGAGGAAAGCCCCTTTACCCTTTATTGCTTTCTCAGTTCTATGAAGCATGATAAAGAAAACCACATAAAATGTCTTTAGAAAAGCTAAGATTCCTCTGGCTATCTGCAGTGACTAAAGAAAACAGACTCACAGTACAGTGACTTGCTCTTTATGGGTTCACTGAAAACTAATTAAATGACAGTGGAGGAGCTCAGCAAAGCTACATTGATCCTTAATAACCATATCAGAGAAGAACATGATTAACCATTATCCTTATCGAGCACAGAGCTTCTGCGGCTAATTGGAAGTCCATTGTTATTGTCTATGAGAGATCTTTTTTTAAACTTGCATGTAAAGTTAGTTTCATCTTGATTTCTATTTTCATACTTCTTTTATAGATGAAAATACAACATATAATAATGTTCTCAATAACACAATACAATGTAATAAGTAACTGGTTACGCAGCAGCCATTGAGGCATGTTTCCTGGTAAACTGTGGAGGCTTGAAGTGGTCTTCTAAAAACTGGACAATGTATCCTTGTTCTCAGAAATGAAAGATGATGAAGCTGACCGTGTCCCCATTCATCTAACCTGATTGAATCTAGCTGGGCCCAATAATGGCATATTCTCAGGCTTGCTACCTGTATAATGGTCTATGCAAAAGCATGGTCACCACTTTATTTTACACTTTTAAGACTGAGATTTCTGTATTTCAGCTTACCAAGGTTAAAAGGCCCCTATATTCTGAGTGGGTGACCACATGAGTGCAGTCAGGGCAGTACTGGCAGTACTCCTGTCAGGGGCCATGATCAATTTGATATAGTGCAAAATAGGAATTGATGATGGATAGAAGGCCCAAATGCTTTGATTGTATGGTGCATGAAATGACTTATGGCAGACCGGGGTGAGCATCCTAGAAATGTGACCATAACTTTTAAATACTTTTACATGGACTCAAGTTTTAAGTCACAAGTACTGATTTAATTAATTGGCTGTGTAGAAGTGGTCCAAACCAAGTTAAATAAACTGAATGTGAACAAGTCTCTAGGCCCAGATGGCTTACACCCAAAATTACTTAAGGAGCTTCACCCAGTTATTTCTGTGCCCTTCTACTTAATATTTAGAGATACTATGGTGACTGATACAGTGCCAGGAGACTGGCGCTAGACAAATGTGGTTCCCATCTTCAAAAAGGGCTCTAAGCCTTGCCAAGGAAATTATAGACCAGTAATTTGAATGTTTATTGTGGAGAAACTATTTGAGGAGCTTTTAAGGGACGAACGGAATACGTGGTAATATAACTTAAATGATTGCCCAGTTTTTACTAAGGACAGAAGATTTCAGACCAACCTGATCTGTTTTTATGACAGGTGAACAAGCACGGCATCAAATATACCAAAAAGTGGTGGAAGATTTATAAGACGGGAACCCAAGGGGCTAAACTAAACCCTTAAAATTAAATTTTTATTTTATTAATGATAAAAAGGGGGGGTTTTAATAGTCCCGTTTTCTATTTTTGAGACAATGCCAAGCTAGTTGTGTAGTGCAATCTGTGGAAGATTTCAAAATTTGCAAGGATCTGGAAACATAAGGAACATGTAAAAACGGGTGCGAAAAATTTTGCTGGCGTACTTTGCGCCAAACAGCTGTTGTCTCCCTGTTCTATAGATGTATGAAAAGTCACACTCCAAACTTTGGCGCTGGCATCGACACTTTTTAATGTGCCAAAGATTAAGGGATGTTCTGGGGGCATGCTGCACCACATTCATAGAATTAGACACATTTATGAATGTTTGACGCCAAAACCGGTGCTAATTTTTTTGAACACCAGGCCAAGTTAAAGATGGTCTGATCGCCCCAATAAGGGCGCCCCCACACTGGAACCTAAACTAACCCTGTCCCTAGCTACATCTAAATGAAAAAAAGAGAAAGAAAAAAAAAAAAAAAACAAAATATACTACAAATGGATGCACAAACAAAAAAAGTGCTGTGATAAATAACAATACAACAGCAATAAAACGTTTGAGTCAAAAAACTATAAAAGATGATGCTCATAGAAAATATCAATAACCTAAATATTCCAATTTCCAACGCTTTTCCCCCCCAATACGGGGGTTTCATCAGGGAAAAAAAAGCAGTTGATAAAAACAATACGGAACATCTAGAAAAAATCAACAAGATGTATCAATAAATATAAACCCCGTCCCCCTTAATGATGAAAACAGGGTGTAAGTAGAGGACGGGGGCCAGGGAAAGTCATGTACAGATCCCCGCTATCTGATTACGAGACAGGTCCCAACAGTAACGGTTAGGTTCCATGTTGGGGCGCCCTTTTTGGGGGGATTTCCCCATTTTTTAGGGAGACAGGTCCTTTATAGGGGATATTGAGGGTGTTTTTTTTGTTTTCTTTCCCAAAACTCTTATTCTTCTGATTTAAAATTATGTTTTATGTACTTTTTTCTAGGTTTATACCTGTATTGTTTTTGGTTTAAATTTTATTGGATAACCCAACTTTATTCCATTTTCAAAGGGTTCTCTTCACCTATACATGTGCTTTAAATAAGACATGGGAGTGTTTTTGTAAAGAGGGCTGCCAAGTTGTCGAGTAGAACACAATGCGCCCGTATTAGCACGCGTAAAACCGATTTATACATTTTGCCATTCTACCGCTTTTTAAAGCTATCTAGAACTGGCCTGTCACCGCCAACGTTCATACGGTGTTTGGGCATCCAATTGGCAAATGAGGTTCAATGTGGATAATTGTAAAGTTCTACATCTTGATACTAATAATCTGCAGGCATCATATCTTCTGGGGGGTAAAAAGCTGTGAGAATCACTCATTGAGAAGGATCTGGGCGTACTTGTAGATCATAGATTACAGAACAGCGTGCAATGTCAATCAGCTGCCTCTAAGGCCAGGAGGATATTGGAGTGTATTAAAAGAGGCATGGACTCGCAGGACAAGGAGGTAATATTACCGCATTATGTATTGGTGCGGCTTCATCTGGAATATGCGGCTCAGTTCTGGGCTCCAGTTTATAGAAAGGATGTAGAGGAGCTAGAGAGAGTGCAAAGACGAGCAACCAAACTTACAAGGGGTTAAAAGAATTAAACGTATTAAGTCTTGAGAAAAGACGACTTCGGGGAGACATGATTCATTTATATAAGTATATAAATGGTGAATAGCTGTTTCATGCAGAACCCCCTCAAAAGACATTCTCTTCGTCTGCAGTAAAAAACATCTCCAGAGGAGAAAGCTTTCTTTACCATGTGAATCTGTGGAATAGCCAGCCCAGCAGCTGGTCACAGCAGGAGCAGGCAAGGGCTTCAAGAAAGACTTAGAAAACTTAAAACTAAAGCAATGTATGGTGTTTCATTTTACATGCTGAGGGGCAGGATCATCACTCTTGCTGTAATACGGGGCATGATGGCGTGAGCCATGTGGAACAGGAGCAGCTTTGGGCTCTGCCTCACAGCATGTTTAGGCTATGTCCGCACAGCAAAGCACAAATACTGGTCAGATTCTGAGTTAGAATCCGACCAGTATTTTACAGTCAATTTTAGTTGTTTGACATATTATTTTGTATGTTTTTTTATAGTGGTTTTCAGATTCGACCAGACCATTGACATTGAATAGTTCAATTTTTCGCCATTTTCCGAGTGAAAATACAGCTCAGATTTTCTATTGAGGTCTATGGGAATGCTTTGTAGTCATTTTTCACTGGTTTCAAACTCTGAAAACTGTGTCATAAAGTGACTATAAATCCTTACCGTGTAGACGGACCCTTATTCCAGGCAGCCCAGGTACCCCTAATGCTGCGACCCCTAGCACAGCGGTTGCTCCATCTCTGTCTCAAAGGTTACCATACCTCCCAAGTGCCCCTCTTTTGGGTAGATAGTCCCTACTTTTGACCCAAAATCCACTGTCCCTCCTTGAGTTAATAAACCTACTCTATCCCCCCCCCAAAAAAAAAAGAATCTTGTGTAAATTTTTGTTTATTTGTAAATAAAAACCATTAAAGTTTAGGTAACATGATTAAAATTTTTTAAAAGGGTACGGGCATGCGCCAAGTGTAAAATGTGGGTCGGATTCCTTTTATTCTGTATGTTATCTTTTTGACTTTTTTGGGGGGACTTTATGTCCGTGGTTGCATTTTTTGGCCTCCCCTTTTAACCTGAATGTACCGGGTTTTCAGGTGAAGATTGTGCATGTCATTTTTTCAGAAACCCGGGGCGGTGTGAAAATCGGGCTATAGAAAACCTGCGGGTTAAAATACTGGGGGGATTTTTATTATGTTTAAGGGAGGGGTGACATTGTTTTTCAGTATTTTTTAAAACCCCTTATCGTGGGGGACGTCCCCTTACTTCATTAAGCCATAGCCCCTCTTTAAATTTTCCCAAAAAAGTTGAGAGATTGGCCCAAAACCAGAATCAGCAGGAGCCATTCAGGAAGCAGCAGCTCCCCCCACTGCTCCTTATCTGTTTCAGCGCACGGGGCTAGCCTTTTTATTATGTCCCTGTGCGTAATGGTTAAAATTTGGCCGGCACATCTTTAAACTTTTAATAAAGCATTGGGGTACATTGTAGTTATCAATGTTTAACATCTGCCCCAAACATAGATACGGGTCAGCACCAAGTAAAACATTTTTTGTGCTGAGATTATGTGTCCTCTCAGTGGTCATCTGCTGCACTGTTATGCGTGGAAAAGTTATTTGTTTTTGGCCTTTAATGGTGTCAGAGTCAGAAAAATTTCCCGCCAGGGAGACTTTGCAAAAAGTAGGGAAAACAAATGTGTGCAGAGGACAGCGGGAACGTTTTTTGGGGGAGAACAAGAGAGCCAGTCCAAGAAAACAAGTCAGTACAGCTGTGAGATGAAAGTGAACCTACAGGTGCCTCTGGACAGCCCCAGAAGTGATACACCCGAGTATACATTCCTAAAACAAGTGCAACCAATGTGGTCTAGGAAACAATGCGGCTTCATGGACGGGGAGGGTGTGTGCCCAAAAAACCCACCCCAGTACAAAATTTGGCCCCATTACAAGACTGCCCTTTTTCACTCTCACATTGTATTATTGCTCAATTGCATTACTGTCTTTGTTCTAATGTTACTTCAGTGAAAGTAAAGTTACCATTAGGCACCTGATTAAAGTAATAAGTTTGTTACCAGATTTATAGCCACCTGTCTCATCCATTACAAAGTGTCTCTCTGCACTGATTGTTCTCCAACCCCTTCGGTTTGCTCAAGTAATGGCTGGTTTCCTGGATAAATATATCAGTGCTTCCATTGTCCCTTCTATACCTGTTGCTGTATGGTATGGAGGATGTAGGGAAACTGAGAAAAACACATGATAGATATGTAACGATTCACTTAAAGAGGACCTGTGACATCTCCTGGTATAAAAAAAATGTAATCTCAGGTAGGCACTCCTGGAGAAAATATTTGTATTTAATTCTGGGTGCTGATCAAGATACTAGTGATAATCTCAGAAGGAATTGATCGCACTCCATTAAATTTTGCAAAAGTGAAGTTTTATTAAGTGCAACCCACAGGCTCCAACACCATAAGTACAATGAAGGGTGACTAATGCGTCGTGACGTTTCGGTCACACAGGACCTTTTTCAAATAGTCACATGAGATGAAGAGGAAAATCGTGTGCAACGGGCTAGCAGCCCTGGTGAAGTAAGAGCCAATACAGGTGTCCTGGTTACAAGCAGCTTGTGGAGAGAGGTGATAGCTCTCCAGGCATGAGAACTGACCATTGCAAGAGGTCTGCAGAGCTGTGATGTCCTCTCTCTTCCACTGCTCACACAGAATGATGATGTCACCAGACTTCAGTGTGGGAAGACATGTCTACTGGAAGGAGAGACCGACCCCTGGATTTAAAGCTGTAACAGAAGGAAGCAGCTCAAGTCTGTGAAAGCCTGTAGTAAGAAAACCCTTTTAAGCAATTTTATCAAAATGCACACTAAAAACCTTTAACTTATGCATGTACAAAGAATAGCAGATATGCATTTTAAATCTTCCACAAGTTTAATGTTTGTATGAGTTTAAGTGCCTGCTGTGTGCTGTTGTAGTTTATGTTTAAGAAATAACCACGTGATCCTCCCTGCCCCAACACAAAAGCACATAATCCTTCCTGCCATGTAATCCTCTGCACCATATACAAATAGCCACGTGATCCTCCCTGCCCTCCACATAAAAGCAAATAATCCTCCCTGCCCTGTGATCCTCCCCACCACATACACATAGCAGCATGATCTTTCCTGCCCCATACATGTGATCCTCACTGCCCCTCACATATAGTCACATGATCTTCCCTGCCCCTCACAAAAAGCATGTGATTCTCTCTGCCATGTGATTATCCTAACCCCCAATAAATGTAATCCATTTAGCCCCATGATCCTCCCTGCCCTATACAGATAGTGGCACTGTGCAGTGCCACTCTATGTACCTTTCCATCCTTTGGTGAAAAGTGCCACTGCTATGACACTCACTGCCTTCTGGGCACTTGGTCATTGCTTACACAATATCTTCTGAATGTATTTCACACTTGCTCCATGCATTTCCCCACCACAAACATAGTCCTGATATGGGACTTACAAATTTGGAGCTGTACACATACAACTGTATTGTAATTTCTTTAGCGGTGTAACTAAAATTTATAGGCTCCCATAGTAAAATCAGATGGGGATCCACCACCTTATATTAAACTAAAACTGAAGAATAAGTAGCAATAATCAAAGGTATAAATAAAACCGTCATATATCAGGGAACCCACATAGTAGTGCTGAAGAGTAGAAAGCCGCTAAACGTAACCTTTGGGCCCCAAATCAGCAAGTTCCCAAATTTGGGGGGTTTCTCCTAAAAACCCCTACCTTAGGGAAAGTAAAAATAACCTTTTTTTTGGAGTTTACCAACCCCCCCTTTAAAAAATAATTGGCCTGCACTTTTTTCGGGTTTCAAAGGGAAAGTTTTGGGTGGTGGCCCCCGGGAAAAGCCCCCGCACGGGGGGTCGACTGCAAACCCGGGGAAAACTCCCCAGGGAAATTTTCCCCGACAGCCCTCGCCCCGGAGATTGAAAGTTTTTCACCCCCGGGGTTTTAAAACCGGAAAACCGCTAGGAATTCCTGGTAAAAAAATTTCCCCAAAAGGGTTTCTAAAAAAATTTTTTAACCCATAATCCCCAAAAAAAGCTTTTTCCCTGCCCCCGGGGGGAAAAACCTTTTTCCCCACTCCTCCAAAAAGGGGAAAGGGGGGGAGGCTTTCAATGTTTTCATCATTCGGTGTTGAAATTTTAAAGCCAGAAGGGTTTTTGGGGGAAGCCGGAGATGGGGACCCCAAAGCACGCAGAGGTAAACTTTCTGTAAAACCCCCCCCCTTTTTTAAAAATAAGAGGTTCCATCTTCGGGAGAGGCCCTTTGCGGGAAAAAGGGGCCCCCCCGAGGAAACCCCGCAAGGGGGACCCCCCGGGTTCTAATTTAACTTAGAAACTGAAAGAAAAATTAAACGTCAAACCCCTTTAAATTTTTTTTGGGGTTTTTTTTGGAAAAAAAAAAACAAAAAAAATATAATTGAAAAAAAAAATTTTCCCCAAAATTTGCTTTTTTTTTTTTTAGCAAAAAATTTTTTTGTTTTCAAACCCCTTTTTTTCGGTCTTTTTTATTATATTTTTTAAAGGGGAACAACTTTTTTTTTACATTTTTAATGTCTTCGGAAAAATTTTAATTTTTTTTTTCCTTTTTTTTAAAGAAGTTTTTTTTCCCTAAAAAATTTTTTGGTTTTTACATGCTGGGGTTTAAAAAAGGGGAAAAAATTTTTTAAAATTTTTGCTTTCAAAAATTTCATCCCCCCCAAAATTTTGGGGTTTGTTTTTGATGTAAAAATTCCCTAAACACCCGCTAAACCCCGGATTTGCCCCTTTTTCCCGAAACCGGGGGAAATTTTTTTCGAAAATGACCGTTTTCCAGTATTTTATTTTTTGGATTTTCCATTTTTTTTTAATTTTTTTAACCCTTTTTGAAACTAAACTTTTTTCGGGAAAACAGGGAAAAAAAAAAAAAAAAAAACCCCCCCCCCCCCCCCCCCAAAATCTTTCCTTATCCCCCTTTTTTTTTCCTTTTTTTTTCCCCTTGTCTTTTAAAAAAAAAAGAGACACCGGATTTTAGTGAAGTTTTTCTGTTTAAAAAAAAAATTTTGCAAAACCCAAAAAAATTTTTTTTACCCCCCCCCAAAATCAAGCCCCCCTTAAATTTCTAATTTTTAATTTTTTTCCCCCCTTTTTTTGGGGGGTTATCCCCCCAAAAACCTTGCAAATATCAGCCTCCCGAAGGAAAAATTTTGCCCCAACAATCCCTCCCCCCTTTTTTGGGGCCTTTTCCCTTTTTAAATCTCCGGAACTTTTTGGGGCGGGATCGCTGTAACCCTGGGGCCCCCAAGCCCCCCCCCCTTTTTTTTTGGGGTTCCCCACCCCGGGGGTACCCCTCATATTTTAAAGGGCCAAAATTTTTTTTAAGGGGGCCCCCGCCCCTTTATTCCTGGTTCGCCGGAAAATTCCAAGAAAAGGGGACCCCCCCTTGTCTTTTTCCCACGCTAGTTTGGGGGCCCTTCTTATTTTTTGCCTTTTTTTTTTACCAGTTTGCTAAAAACGCGCAAAAAACCCTTGGGGGGGGGGCCCCCTTTGAAACCCCCAACTTTTTTGGTTCTTGGGAAAAATTCCCCGTTTTAAAGGTTTTAACCCCGTTGGGGTTTTCCAGGGAATAAATATTCCCCCCCCCCATTTTTCCCAAAGTTACTGAAAAAAAAATTGGATTGCGGGTTTTTTGCCAAAAAACGGGGGCCCCCCTTTTAATAAATCCGAAAATCCAAAAAGGTTTTTTTTCCCCGAGGTAAATTTTTTCCTAAATATAGTGATAATTCCCAAATTTTTTTTTATGTTTTAAATTTGAAGGGGCCCCCCCTTTTTTTACATTTCTTTTTTGGGCCCAATTTTTTTAACCCCAAAACATTTTTCCAGATTTTTACAGTTCCCATTTTTTTTTTTAACTTTATAAAAAAAAGGGGAAAAAAACCAAGGCTCAAAAAGTTTTTTAAAAAACACAAAACGGAAACCCAAAAAAAATTTTTTCCACCCAGTTTTTTTTTGGGGGGGGGCCCTAACAAAGCTTTGGGGGGGGTTTTGGGGGTTCCCCTGGTGTTGGATTTCTTTCCCAAACGTTTTTTTTCTCGAAAAAAAATTTTTTTTTTCTTTTTTAAATTTTTTCTTTTTTTGGAAAAAGCCCGTTCCTTAATTTTTTAAAAAACCTCTTCCTTGAAAATTTTTTCCCCCCGGGTTTTTTTTTTTTTTTTTTATTTTTTAATTTCTTTTTAAAATTCTCCCAAATCCTGGATTAAAAGGGGTCACTTTTTTTTAAAAAATTTTTTAAAATTTTTTTTTTTAAAAAATCCCTTAAAATATACAAGGGTAAAATAATTTTTCCCTTTCCCCCCCCAAAAACCTAACCAAAAAATTTTAGCCCCAAAAAAAAAACCCCTGATTTTAAAAGGGCAAAACAACAGATTTGACATTAAAGAAATTTTTGAAAAAAAACGGAACTTACCATTTTTTGATCCGATAAATTTGGAAAAAAATCGGAAAATTTAAAAAATTTGGGTTTTGCCCCTTTTTTGGGGGGAAAATTTTAAAAATTTAAAGGGGTTTTTTTCCCCCCCCCTTTTGGGGGGATTTCGTTTGGAAAAAAAAATTGCCCCTTTTACAAAAAGGTTCTTTTTGCTGGTTTAAAAGGCCTCATACATAGGGGGCCCTTCGTTTCCCCAAAGTCAGAAAAAAAAGGGCGAAATTTTCATTTGTTCAAAAAAACCAATTTTACTTGCCAAAGAATTTTTTGAAATTTTTAGTAGTCAAAATTTTTTTTGGGGTTTTTCCCGAAAAAAGGGGGGGGGGGGGGAAAAGGGGGGGGGGGGGCCCCCCGGGGAACAAGACAACCTTAAAAAGGGTTTTGTCACCCAAAATTTTGTTTGTTTTTGCTTTTAAAAAATTTTTAAACCAGGCTTTTGTTGGGGAAAAAACCCCATTTTTTTATTTTAAATTGGGGGGTTTTTTTTTTTGATCCAGGTTTGTTAACCCCTTGCAGTTAAATTTAAACAGCTTTTTTGTAGTCACCCAGGTTAAAGGTGCCAAAAAATTTTAATTATCCCTAATTTAAATTTTTTTTTTCCTTTGGTAGTTTTAATTTTTTTGAAAATCACTTTTGGTTAAAATTTGTGAGCCAATTTTTGGTATACCCCAAGGTGTTAAGGTGAAAAAATAATTTTTTACCCTTAAAAACAAAAACTGTTTTTTTCATTTCCCCACCACCTTTGGGGGATAAGGCCCCTTCAGTTAAATTGTTTTTAGAAATTTTTGTCAAGGGGGTAAATAAAAGGTGAAAATCCTTTTTCCCGCACTTTTAATTTGGGGTCAACAGGTTTAATGGTCTACTGCGTCCCGGGCAGGTATATTTAATTTCCATTCAACCAAAATGGGGGTTCAAAGACTCCTTTTTCCCCACTTTTTTTAAATTTTGGGGGCAGACAGGGTTTAATGTCAACTGCGTCAGGGCAGAAAAAGTTAATGTCCATTCAAAAAAAGGTGTTCAAAGACTCCTTTTCCCGGGCCTTTTTAAAATTGGGGGGCAGAAGTTTAATGGTCATACTGGGCCCCAAAAGGGATAGTCAAAGCCAGGTTCAACTAAAATGGTTTTTAAAGACTCCTTTTTTTTGCAAATTTTTAATCTTGGGGGCAGACATTTAAAAGGTCTACTGGGTACAGGACAATATAATAATTCCATTCAACTAAAATTGGGGTTAAAAAACTCCTTTTTTCCGGCACTTTTTTCTGGGGGCATGCAGGTTTGGGCTCAAGCTGCGTTCCCGGGCAGGGATATTTAATGCCTTCAAGTAAAATGATGGTTTTAAATCATACTGCCTTCTGGACTTTTAATTGTGGGCAAGCAGGTTAAGGGTCATGCGTGGTCAAGACAGGGAAAGAATGGGCTGTAGTTTTTTTTTTTGTGGTTTTAAACCTAATGTGTTGCCTAAATGTACCCAACCATTTTACTGTTTGGGTTTTTCAGCTTCCCACCCTTTTGGGGGGTAAGAATGAAGGTGTTGTTCCTCTCCCTAGACTTTAATGGTCATCGGCGATAATCTATTTTTCGACTAACGATATCATTTATAATTCCATATCGACTATCGACCCATACAATCAACGGGAATCGCTCACCTATTAACGAGGACTGCGGAACAAAGGGGGGGACGCAGGCGGTACCAAACCCGCTTCCCACTCAATCGACGCATTTGCCCATCCTAAACTTTTTCCTGTTCTGGCGCAATTTTTGTTGGGAAACTTCCCTGCCATTTAAGATTGCCGGTACCTGTGCTATATTATTGACACAGCTATATCTAACAACATTATACTTGTACATTTCCATTTATAAATGTCTCTTGAAAAAAGGCCGGGGAAAAATTTTTAAAACATCTATTACATTTATCTTGCAGTCACCTAGCATTACTAGGCACTATACTGTATATGTTATAACTGTAAATATCTATTCAATTTAGATTTTGGATTAAGTGCAATAACAAATTGAATGTAAGATCCATGCCTCTTGTGAATAAATATTTTTCTATTTAGCATAATATACGGTGTGCAGTGGATACATTTATTTTCTGATATTGTGAGTTTTGAGGAAAAATGACAAGCCACCTATCACAGCCCTCATAATTCAAGTCACTCAGATTGCAGAATTACCCCCTCAGATCATTTCAAAAAGCCCTTTCCCTAAAAAGCCGTCAATTTTTGCAGGGGGAATTTCAAGGCCCAAAAGGGCAATGGGGATCATCCCAGCAGAGGTCGCACAGAAAGAATCCCCATTAAAATCTTAGCACCCTTAAAAAACTGGCTCTCAACCCCAGGTTCAAAGGCCCCCTTGGGAGACACAAAGGGACCGATATTTCTAAAGATTTATGGAAAGACATCATAACAGGTCCCCCCCGCTTTATATTTTTATAATATGAACTCCCCACGCGTAAGCTCCCCCCCATGTTTGTAGGGGGCGGGAAAGGGGGAAAACACAAACTGGGCCCTTAAAAACCCAAAAAGAAAGGCTGTGTGGTACCAGGCATACTTAGGGCCCCCCGTTCCAATGGTACCACTGGGTTTAGTTTTTTGGCCAAGGGGCCCGCCCCAGTATGGCGCATTTTTGTTCGTAAAAAAATACCGGCCAAGAGGGGGGATTTGTAGACCTTCCAGGGGTGGTGGGAAATGTAGGGGGGTGCGCATGGGGTTAAATTAAAGTTATAACTGAAGCCCCGTATGCCCAGTTGTTCTTTGGGGGGGATACCTGACCTTGTCCCCCTGTGGACAGGGGTTTAAATGGAAAAAGTATTGGCTGACCTTTGTCCCCACCCCCCAGGGGCCCATTACATTTTTTTAATACCAAGTTTTTTTAGAAAAAAAACCGGGGTTTCCAAAAAAAAAGAGAAAACCACCAAAAAAAAACCCTTTAAACAGCAGGGAGGCACCAGACAACAGAAAACAGCGGGTTTTACTAGCAGGCAGTATGTGGGAACAAAGGGGGGCACAGCAAACTTGAACCAGCAACAGACAAGGTCAAACCAGCAGGGAAAAAAATAAAGACTAGGGTCAATAGAACACAGGAACATATAGCACAGGCTGATAAGGCATAAGCTACAGCTGGGAGAGTGCTCAGGGACCAGAGTTAACTGTCTCCTTGTTGGATGGGGACAGCAGTCAAGAAACCATATTCCAACCACCAAATCAAAAGGAAATTCTGTCAACAGGGGAAGGGGGTTGCAGATTGTGCATCTATTTATCACACGTGGAAAATTAAAGAAGCAATGCTATTACATACGAAAAAAATTTTAATCTGTTTCACATAAAATTTTGATCAAAGAAGAAGCGGCCCACGACTTTTCAACGTGACTCAAATAGGCATTTAGGTACTTTTAAATCTCAAAGAGCCTCCAGGCCCTACTGGGGGCAACAGATCCTTTTTATCCCAGAGAAAAAAAAAAAAAAAAAACACCCTCCCCCCTTCACCCCTTCTTTGCACCTGGAAGTTGGCGGGGCAAAAGCAAAAAGGAGGCACCCTTTCCCTTTCCCATATAGGTTAAAATCAATTAAACACCAAATATAACGTATGGTTTCTCCAAAAAAACATTTTTAAAAAAAAATTTGCAAACCTGGGTCCACTGCGTTTGGGGAACATAAATTTCTGACCACGCACACCCTGCCCGGCCACTACGCAAAAAAGGGAATCATTTAACGTGGAAATCCCCAAAGAAGCATTTAGCTTCATCAAAAATTTAAAAAAATTGGTTCCGGGTTTTATTTTTTTCAAAAAGTTTAACGGCCCCAATTTCAATGATTAAAAAGGGCTTTTAAAATTTTACCTCCAAAAACCCCGGTTCAGGGGCCCAAAGTTTTTTAAATTTTTTATCACAACGCACTATGGAGCATTAAAGAAGGTGCAGATGGCTTCACTCTTGACAGTGCACAGGCATACTTGCCAACATCCTGATTTGGGCAGGACAGTCCCAATTTGTGGACAGTGCCCCACCATCGCCGGATGCCAAGAAGGAGCCCTGAGTCCCTGAATCCCCGGACAGCTCGGTTTACTACACTGTTTGTGAAGACTCACTTGCCACCTCTCAGCTGTCAAGTGTAGAAGTACAATGGCGCCAGGAAAGTCTCACAAGATGCTCTCCTAATGTCACTGACTGCAGGGGGCTCACCCTGCCCCCGTAGCTAGGCTATTCAGTTTAGCTATGAGTGGCAGCAGCAGAGGGAGGTAAGTGACATCCATCACCCCTTCCCACCCTGGCCCCCAAACTCCCTGCTCCCCCACATCCATCCACACCCCTTCTCCCTTCCCTACCATCTCTTTCCTCCTTGGCCCCCTATGGGCTATCCAGCTTTCCTGGATGCTGGATAGGCTATCCAGCACCAAAAACAGCTGAGTGGTACCCATCCCCCACAGCAGGCACACAGCTTTTCTGGATGCCTGCTGTGGGCGATGTCACCCAGCTTTCCTGGGTGCTGGATAGGCTAGCCTGTGTCCAGGAAAGCTGAGTGGCACCCA
Organism: Phyllomedusa bahiana; assembly: GCA_025379985.1. NCBI lineage: Eukaryota > Metazoa > Chordata > Amphibia > Anura > Hylidae > Phyllomedusa > Phyllomedusa bahiana. The sequence continues at coordinate 27,873 of JAODAL010028921.1, read as the reverse complement.
TCTCCCACAACAGGCAGCCAGTTTTTCTGGATGCCTGCTGTGGTGGATGTCACTAAGCTTTCCCAGATGCTGGATAGGTTATCCAGCATCTGAGAAAGCTGGGTGACATCCCTCCACAGCAGGCATCCAGAAAGCTGGCTGCCTGTTGTGGGGGATAGGTGTCACTCAGCTTTTCTTGACCACTGTTGTGGGGATGTCACCCAGCCTTCCTGGACACTGAATAGACTATTCAGCACCCTAGAAAGCTGGGTGATGCCCCATTTGCAGGGTTATTGTTTTTCTTTTTTTTTACAGGTTTCCCTTTTGGACTATAATGGATTCCATGGACTACATCAGACCAGCGTTCCATCTGTTACTTTAATAAAATGGTTAACAAGGGCGGGTGTTGGGGAGTGTTTACTTAAATAAACAGTTTTTTTCTGTTTATCTGTGTTTTTTCCATTTATTTTTAGTGATGGTAATAGAGGCTTCTAAAAGATGCCTCTCCATCACTATCCCTGGTGTCAGCCAGCGGTGTTTTTTAGGCACCACAAGGCTGACACTAACCCCGAGTAACTATTATCCCAGTACCCAACGCACCAGGGGTACTGGGAAGAGCTGAGTAACCATCAGAAGTGAACCCTCTAACATGAGCATCTGCTTCTCTGGCAGCCCCAGGCTGGTATTTTTAAAATGGGAAGGGACCAGTATCCATGGACCGTCCTATTCTGATAGTATCAGGCTATAGCTGTCTCTTTTACCTTGGCTAGTTATGGAACATAGGGGGGAATCCATGTAGTTTATTTTTTTCAAGAATCATTTATTTATTGAGTGTCTACTTCTGACAGCTGCCTGACACTTTCTCGTACCTCTGGTGCATTGGAAGAAGTAGAACCAGCAAACTAGACACTGAAGGAGCAGTCAGAGAGGTAGGAGGAGAACCATGAGAGAGCAGTGTCCTTGAGGCCAATGGTGCTGAGCATGCTGAGGAGCAGTTGGTGATCTACAGTGTCAAATGCTGCAGAGAGATTCAGAAGAAGCAACAATGAGTAGTTGCCCTGAGATTTACCTGTTAGGAGGTCATTTGAAACCTTGGCTAGAGTCATTTCTGTGGAGTGTAAGGTGCTGAAACCTGATTGTAGAGGATCGATAAGGGAGTTAGCAGAGAGATAGCGGATTAGGCGAGAGTGGACCAAACTTTCCAGAAGTTTAGTGATGCAGGGCAGGTTAGAGACTGGTTGGTAATTAGCAATGCAAGACAGGTCCAGAGAGGGCTTTTTTTAGTAAAAGGGTTACGATGGTGTGTTTAAAGGAGGTTGGAAAGATCCCAGTGGAGAGAGAGAAAGGTTGAAGATTGCAGTTAAGTGAGAGATGACAGCTGGAGAAATGGATTGGATGAGGTGGGAGGGGATGGCGTCAGTGGAGGGACAAGCAGACAGTTGAAGCCTGGATACTTCTCCTTCTGTAGTCTGGTCAAGAGCTGAAAGCAGACTACAGGACCTAATGACTTAAAGGCCCTTAACCCTTAAAGGCTGATCTCCACAGTCAGGAGATCCCTTCCCTACAACAGTTTGGTGCCCTACAGACTAGAAGTGGCTCCATTTAAAAAGGGGCCACTTCATCTTTATGTTTGCATCTTTTACACATTCTGAACCGTCAGTTCTTTACTATCTGTGAAAAAAAGAAGAAGAAGAAGAAGAACTGAAGGGTTGGACACACAGTGTACTGATAGTTTATGGGTTGTACATTGTGTCAATTAAGCTTTTCTTATGCCAACAGGCATCCTGGATTTATCCTTCCCTCATTATTTTCTGTCCAGAACAACATGTACATGCACCCTGGAGGAATTTGCATGTAAAATACAGTCCATGGAGGTTTCATCTGATCTGCATCTGGTTCTTCCAATGGAACTAACAGAATGCTTCAGGAAAGTTTTATTTTTAGAAGCAATAAATGCAATAAAGGAGGACAATTATATATAATACTTATAATAAAACATGACAATTATATATAATTAATAGAATCAAACAGGAGAAATATATACAATATATACAATGCCATAGGTTAATTATAAACACTAGATACAATAGACACAATAAAAAAGGACAATTTTTTACAACAGGTCAATTGTATACAGTAAGGCCGTGTCCACACGGCAAGGACAAAATAGTAATTGGATACTAAACAGAATCTAATTGGTATTTCACACTTGGTTTTCGTTTTTTGGCCCTTTTTGTTGCAGTTTTTGGATTCAGCCAATTGAATAGTACATGTTCCACCAGAAGTCCGGTGGAAGAATGTACATATTCAAGTACTTTTAAAAACAGCGGTTTTGAAATCCCATTATAAAAAAATCCAAACTTTGTAGACTACAGCTTGGATTTTCTACTGAGGTCTATGGGGTTGGTTTAGAGTCGATTTTTCACAGGTTTCAAAATCTGAATGTGGTACTCCAGTGCAAGAATGTGCCCAAATGGTTTCAGGTGTAAGGACAAAATATCGGTTCTTTACTGTGAATTGCCTGTGGCAAGTCATAATATGTGTTAACACTTCATGCTGCAGTCACTTAATAATAGGAGTGCAAGTACTTGTAAGTTCAACTCCCTAGCCAAGCCCCTTTCTTAGCAGAGGGTTGGCATTCAGTTAATTTGTGAGAGTCCAGTATGCGATCCAGTATAGACTGACTGAGTGTGCTTGTTTTCACTCTAGCAGTACACATACTCTGAGTAAAGAGACTGGCCTAGTGAGCCACAGCCTGGCCCAAAGCCTATCTTAGTCTCCCATCCTGGTAACACAGGGAGACAGCACAGATGCCTGCAGATAGCTTCACTGCCCCAACATTAATACTAGTCCTTGCTGAGGAGATATCCAGAAATAGGACCAACTCTTACTGCTTCCACAAAAGGAGTGAATCTAGACAGAGTGGAGAACCTGACATAAGGACCCCTCTGCACTTCTGGTACCCAAGTCAGGCCTCCGGCCAGGAGCAGAGCTTCATGGACAGTGTCGGACTGGGGGGTCTGGGGCCACAGGGGAGTTGATCTTGGGGGGCCCACCCTACTGTACATGAAAATATTACCGGCCTCTCTGACATAAACGTGCCCATTTTACCACATAATACAGTGTTCAAAACAGAACTGTATAGTGTAGTACAATAGCAAGAGCGTCACATATCTGTATCTCACACATATGTCAGTCTAACATATCATAGACACAGGGCTAAGTACTCATCCATATCCCCCCTCCACCCACATACAAAAACCCCCTCCTCCCCACAACAATATCCCCTCCACGTCTCCCTTGGTCACGCACCTCGCCACCTTCTAAAATAAACACCAGCAAGAAAGAAAGTCTAACTCCTATCACAGGGTCAGGTGTTCCCTCACTCTTACAATCAGGGACACATGATATAACCTACAACACTGCCTTATAGAGACCACATAGAGGTCAGACACCAGCTCAGATATAACCTACAACACCGCCATATAGAGACCACATAGAGGTCAGACACCAGCTCAGATATAACCTACAACACCGCCATATAGAGACCACATAGAGGTCAGACACCAGCTCAGATATAACCTACAACACCGCCATATAGAGATGACATAGTGGTGTGCCACTGGTAATGGTGTGCGTGTGTATATATATATATATGCCACAACCCTGCCAGTGGCACCCAGGTTCACATTTTTGTGTTTTTTAAAAAGGTTTTTTGGCCCATAGGTTGGCTTATTCTTTTTTTTTGGGGAGTGATTGCCTCCCCAGGGGTTTTCCTGCCCCCCCCCCCATTTTCCGGCTTTTTGGGTCCTTTTTTCTTGGTGTTTTTTTATTTTCTTTCTCTCTTGGATAGGGATCGCTTAACCTGAGGGCCCTTTTTCCTTTGGGGTGATGCTAACCCCCCGAGAGATCACGTTGTAAGTTCGTGGGTGGCTTAAGCTTTTTTTTGATCAAAAACATGTGAACAAAAGAATCCAAAGCTTTTCACATAGTGGTCAGACACCAGCTCAGGTAAACCTAAAACACCCCCTATAGAGATCACAAATGGCAGACACCAGCTCAGTAATAACCTAGAACACCCCCCTTAGAGACCCTAGAGGTCAGACACCACCAGGTAAAACCCTACAAACCATATATAGAGACCACATGGGGTCAGACCCCAGCTCATGTAAAACCCTACAACCCTATATAAGCCACATAGAGGTCAACCCCACTCAGGAAAAACCTACAACACCACCAATGGAGACCACAGGGGGGGGGGGGTGAGACACCACCGGGTTATAACCTACAACACCTCCATATAGAGCCACAAAGGTCGACCCAAAGCCATTTTAACCTACAACACCACATTGAAACCAATAGGGTCAGACCCACTGGGTATAACCTACCCCCCGCCAATAGAGCCCACATAGAGATCAGACACCACTCAGGTAAAACCACAACACCCCATAAAAGACCACTAGGGTCAGACAAAAATCAGGTATAACCTACAACACCCCCATATAGAGATACAAAAGGGTTGACCCCAGTGGTCACCATCACATACAATATAAAAAATAACCCCTGAAATCAGGACTCACCGGAGACTCTGATAAATCGTTCTCTTTCTCTTCTCTATGAGCCTTCTTTTTCCCCTTTTCCCTTTGCATCCTTCCACACCCCCCTGATGACTTGTCCCGGCCACAACTCCCCCTGCAGAAATTAGCAAAAATATTTTTTTAAAAAATCCTCTTTTTTCCCAGTACTCTTTACCTATTCCCCACCTCTGTAAAAACACCCGGGTGGGAGAGCGGGTAAAGCCAAAATTTTTTAGGGGGCCTAGTACCTAAGGGGTTGGAGGGGGGGAGGGGACGGGTAACTAAAGGCCCTATTTAATGGGTTGACCTCCACTGGATAAAGGGAGGCCAGCCCCAGGCGGCTGGGGGGTCCCTAGCCCGGGGTGGGTAGGAAAATCCCCCAGGTAGATAAGCAGGGGCCCCCGTTAGGGAAAGTGATAGGCTAAAATTAGGGGTTTGGGGCCCCTTTAGGAGCTCTAGGGAGGTGTTGGTGAGTCCCAATTAGTTAGGCTGTAGGTAATTTTTTTACCCCCAGGGAGGGAAACTGTAGGGAGTTGGGTCCCCTTTATTTTAGGCTGCAAGCGTTAGGGGCCCCCCTTTAGGGAGTATACAGGCACTTAGGGCCTCCTTAGGGATATCAGGCAGTTAGGGGGGCCCTTTAGGTATTTACAGGCAGTTTTGGGTCTCCTTTAGGTACTTTAATAAAAGTTAAAGGGGGGCTCCTTTAGGGAAATATACAGACAGTTAGGGGTTCCTTTTTGGTACATACAGTTAGGGGTCCCTTTAGGTAGAAACAACCCCTTTTGGGAGTAAACAGGTATTAGGGCCTCCTTTAGGGAGTGTGCAGGGGTCAGGGCCCCCCTTTAGCTACTGTGTAGGTAGTCAAGCCCCCTTAGTATTTAGGTAGCCGGGGGCCTCCTTTAGATAGCCAGGGCCCCCTGTGGTACAGGGCCACCCGTAGGGAGTCAGGGCCCCCTTTGAGAGAGGGGGCCCCCCGTAGGGGAGCCAGGGCCCCCTGTAGGGATCCAAACCCCCCCCTTTTTTAAAAGGGCCCCCCGTAGGTAGCCAGAACCCCCTTTAGTCAGGGCCCCCTGTAGTATCAGGGGCCCCTTAGATTGCCCGGCCCCCCCCTTTTGGGAGTCAGGGGGCCCCCCATAGTCCGGGCCCCCCCTTTTTAGTCAGGGCCCCAATAGGTAGCCACGCCCCCCCTTTTAGCCAGGGCCCCCCCTTTTAGTCATTTCCCCCTTTGTATCAGCCCCCTGAGGTAGCCGGGGGCCCCCCCGTAGGTATCGGCCCCCCAGTAAGTAGCCAGGGCCCCCCTTGTAGGCAGAGCCCCCCTTGTGGCCGGGGCCCCCCCTTTTCAGTCAGGGGCCCCCCGTAGGCCAAACCCCCCCTTTTATCAGGGCCCCCCTGTAGGTGTCAGGGGCCCCCCTTTAAATTTCCAGGGGCCCCCCCTTTTAGTGGGGCCCCTTTGTAGAGAGGGCCCCCTTTAGGACCAGGACCCCCCCATGAGGTGCCAGGGCCCCCCTTGTAGTCAGGGCCACCCATAGGGGCCGGCCCCCTTTGTAGCAGGGCCCCCCTTTTAGGTAGCCAGGCCCCCCCTGAGGTAGGCAGGGCCCCCTTAGATTGCCAGGGCCCTCCCTTGTAGTCAGGGCCCCCCTTTGTAGAGAGGGCCCCCCCATAGGTAGTCAAGGCCCCCCTTTAGGGAGTCAGGGCCCCCCATTAGGGAGCCCGGACCCCCCCCCTTGTAGCCAGGGCCCCCCTGTAGGTAGCCAGGGCCCCCCGTAGGTAGCCAGGGCCCCCCGTAGGTAGCCAGGGCCCCCTTTTTGTCAGGGGGGCCCCCCTGAGCGCCAGGGCCCCCCTGTAGGTAGCCAGAACCCACTTGTAGTCGGGCCCTTGATTGCCAGGGCCCCCCTGTAAAGGGGCCGGGCCCCCTCCCGTAGCCAGGGCCCCCTATGAGGGGCCGGGCCCCCCTGTAGGTAATAGGGGCCCCCCCGTACAGGGCCCCCCTTTTTATCGGGGGCCTCCATAAGGTAGCCAGGGCCCCCCCTGGGAGCCGGGGGCCCCCCTTTTAGTCAGGGCCCCCTTTGTAGAGAGGGCCCCCTGTAGGTAGCCAGGCCCCCCATGTATTACCAGGGCCCCCCTTGTAGTCAGGGGCCCCCCGTAGTTAGCCAGGCCCCCCTTTAGTCGGGCCCCCTTTAGGTAGCCCCAAAGGCCCCTTTGTAGCAGGGCCCCCCCCTTTAGCCAGGGCCCCCTTTGTAGCCAGGCCCCCCATGTAGAGGGTCAGGGCCCCCCCGAGTAGCCAGGGCCCCCCATTGTAGTCGGGCCCCTTAGATTGCCAGGGCCCCCCCCTTTTAGTAGGGCCCCCTAAGTAGCCCGGGCCCCCCCTCTTGGTAGGCAGGGCCCCCCTTGTATCAGGGCCCCCGTAGGTACCAGGGCCCCCCTTGCATCAGGGCCCTCTTTAGGTAGCCAGGGCCCCTCTTGTAGTCAAGGCCCCACATGTAGTCAGGGCCCCCCATGTAGCCAGGGCCCCCCTTGTAGCCAGGGCCACCCTAGTAGTCAGGGCCCCCCAGATAGCCAGGGCCCCCCTAGTATAGGGCCCCCGTGTTATTTAAAAAAAAAAAAAAAAAAACAAAAACAGCCACTTCCTCTCCGGGCCCCCCCGCCCGGTCCGCCGGTCCGAGCCGCCCTCTAGGGGAGCGCGGTATGTGATCACCGGGCCCCCACGTCAGCAGTAGGGGCCCCCGGGCCCGGGAGCTTAAGGCCCAATGCCTAGGCCTGCCCGGGGGAACACGGAGCCCCCGCGTAGTGGCGCTGTGCTCCGTGACACCCCACCAGCCCCCGGGAGTCGGGGACATTATAGGTAGCAGGGCCCCCCCTTAGATTGCCGGGCCCTCCCTTGTAGTCGGGCCCCCTTTAAGAGGGGCCCCCCTATATAGCAAGGCCCCCCATGAAGGTAGTCAGGGCCCCCCTGTGGGTTACCCAGACCCCCCTTGTACCAGGGCCCCCCGTAGAGCCGGGGCCCCGTGGTAGCCAGGGCCCCCGTAGGTGCCAGGGCCCCCTTTGTAAGGGCCCCCCTTAGGTAGCCGGGGGCCCCCTGTATAGCCAGAACCACTTTAGTCGGGGCCCCTTAATTTTCCCCGGGGCCCCCTGGGGGGGGTTTAGCCGGGCCCCCTTTTGTAGCCGGGGCCCCCCTAATGTAGGACCAGGGCCCCCCCCCCTTAGTTTCAAGGGGCCCCCCTTGTAGTCGGGGGCCCCCTTTTTAGTCAGGCCTCCAAAAAGGGTAGCCCGGGCCCCCATTGTGGAGCCAGGGCCCCTTTTTGTCGGGCCCCCCTTTGTAAGGGGGGCCCCCCCCGTAGGTACCCGGGGCCCCCCATGTAACCCGGGGCCCCCCCTTGTAGTGGGGCCCCCTGTAGTTAGCCAGGGCCCCCCTTGTTCGGGGCCCCTTTGGGTACCCAAAAGGCCCCCCTTTTGTCAGGGCCCCCCCTTGTACCAGGGCCCCCCTTTAAAAAGGGGGCCCCCCCCCCTTAGCAGGGTCGGGGCCCCCTGAGGTAGCCAGGGCCCCCCCATTTAGTGGGCCCCCCTTAATTGCCGGGGCCCCCCCCCTTGTAGTCGGGGCCCCCCAAAGGGTAGCCGGGGGCCCCCCCATCTAGGTAAAAGGGGCCCCCCCCCTTGTAGTCAGGGCCCCCAATAGGTAGCCGGGGCCCCCCTTGTATCAGGGGCCCCCTTTTTAGGTACCAGGGCCCCCCCTTGTATCAGGCCTCACATGTAGTCAGGGCCCCCCATGAGCCGGGGGCCCCCCTTGAGCCAGGGCCCCGCTAGTAGTCAGGGCCCCCCATGAGCGGGGGGCCCCCCTAGATGGGGCCCCCTGTGGGTATTTTAAAAAAAAAAAAACAAAAAACAAACACCCACTTACCTGGCTCCGGCTCCCTGCCCCCCGACTGCCCCCGGGCCCCGACTGCTCCCCCTGCATGGGGCGGCGCGGGATGTACGTCACCCCCGGCCACGTCAGCATAGGGGCCCGGCCCCCGGGCGGCTTAAGGCCAATGCCTTGGCCTGCAGGGAATCACGGAGCCAGCGTAGGGGCGCGTGCCCCTGAACCACCAGCCCCCGGATCGGGGACATTAGCCCCAACCCCCGGGCCCGGTCTCTGGACGCTGGGGATGCAGGCCCCGGGGCTTTCATGAGGGGGAGCGTGGCGGGGCCCCCGGGGAAAAGGGACTCCCTTGCCTCCGGGCCCACACACTCGGGGGGCCCACCGGGGGATTCACCGATCCCCCTTCAGCCCAGTCCGAGCCTGTTCATGGATACCAAAAATCATGTTCCTGCTAGACCGTCATCATATCATAGAACACTACTGCTCATCATCTGTGTGTAATTGATTCCATAAAAGCTGCCACCATGAGCCAAGTGGTGAAGATTTCTTGTAAAGTAATAAGGCTGTGAATTTCCAAGAAATTTTCATATAAGAAATGAACTGTTTTTTTTCTATTTTTCCTCCCTACACCTGCTTTCTACTGTCTGTTAGCTAAAAAGGGGAGGGCGCTTACAGGTATCATCCACCATTTGTAATCCAGAGACTGTATTCTGTACATCTTTTATCATATTTATTATATTTATTTTCCCCACTGAATATGCAATTATTGCCCGGGAAAGAATTCTTCTTATTTTCCATCCTATGTATGGTGCCTGGCAGGGGCGTAACTAGGATAGCCTGGGCCCCGAAGCAAACTTTTGGATGCCCCTCCCCTTCCCTGACCACGAACATTTACGGATTTTAAGTCATGAACACCCCACCCTAGAAAAAAACCATCATACTGCTTCCAAACAAATCCCCCTAAAACCAAGAAACACCCAATGCAAACCTACTATGGAGCGGATATACCGCAAGAGCAAAGACCAAAATTAACCACCCTTTTGTGACTACTACTCCTTACAAATTTCTGAAAAAAATCAATTTTACTAGCATAAGTGGGAAAATTACTATGAAAACAGTCCCTACGACCCGAAAATTACCTCCATACAGTGACCAATATGGTAATATACTAAGTACACAGGTGCCCTACAGACTTTTAAAAAGTTACCTCCATACAGTCACTATATATGGTAGACACCTGTACCTGATCGCAGACAAATTATTCGATTACAGTGCGTTACAATTTGTGACTCACAGGTGACGTTTGTCTACCAAGTCGTTGACTTTCCCTTTTATTCTGCATCCACTCTAGACCGCCATGATGATTTCTCTTGGCTGCCACTTGTCCCTGCAGATTTGGACACAAATATCTTAGAATCCTCCCTTTTTCAGCACCTCACTCCCTGCCCCTCACCTCTGTACAAACTTCACAAGGGTGGGAGGGCAGGTACAGGCCACAGGTTAGATGCCCAGTCTACTATAGGGGAGGAACAGAGGATTCACCCCCTGGAGATTGTGTTACAGCTATGGCCTGTACCCCACTAAATCATATAAGCAGGTAGACCCCCATTAGATAGGTTGGTAGCCCCTAAGTAGGAAGGTTAGTAGACTTGAGGTAGGTAGGTAGTACATAGGCCCCAGGTAGGTAGATCCTAGGTAAGTAGGTCGTAGTCATGCAGGTCTCAATTAGGTAGGCAGTATTTAGCCCCAGGTAGGTAGGTAGGGCCAGTAGGTGGGCTGCAGGTTGGCCCCGGTACGCTAGGCTATAGGGGGGCCCACATAGGTAGACAGGTAGTTAAAAAGGCTATAGGGGGACCCAAATAGACAGGCAGGCTTTAGGTAGGCTATAGGGGCCATATAGGTAGGGATATATAGGCAGGCATGGGGGGCAATATAGATAGGCAGAGGTATATAACCAGGCTTCAGGGGGTTCTATATAGACAGGCTGGGGGTACACAGGCAGGCTGGGGTATATAGGCAGGCTGGGAGTATACTGGCAGGCTGGGGGTATACAGGAAGGCTGCGGTATATAGGCAGGCTGGGGGTATCTAGGCAGGCTGGGGTATATAGACAGGTTGGGGTATACAGATAGGCTGGGGGTATACAGGCAGGCTGGGGGTACACAGGCAGGCTGGGGTATATAGACAGGCAGGCTAGGGTATATAGGCTGGCAGGGTGGGCGATATATAAGCAGGCAGGGGGGGCTATATAGGCAGGCAGGGGGGCTATAAAGGCAGGCAGGCAGGCTGGGCTATATATACAGGTAGGCAGGCTGGGCGATATATACAGGCAGGCTGGCTGGGTGGGTGCTATATATACAGGCGGGCCGGCTGGGGGGGCTATATACAGGCGGGCAGGCAGGCTGGGTGGGCTATACAGGCAGGCAGGGCAGGTAAAATAAGAAATTACTTACCTCGGTCCACGCTCCCTCGATGCGCTGCACTCCGGTCGCTGTGCTCAGCGCGGGCGGCGCGATCATGTGACGTAATTGTGCCGCCCACGTGATCACTAAGAGCTGGCGCCTGCCGTCAGGAACAGAAGCAGAGCTCCACTCTGCGATCACGGGGCAGCGCTGTCTCTGAACGCTTGGGATGGAGGGCACGGGCGTTCAGAGGCAGGATAATCCAGGCCCCTCAGGTCCACGCCCGCAGGGCCATCTCTTCCATTGGGCCAGGTAGGCCATTGCCCGGGGGCCCCACGATCTCAGGGGGCCCTCCCAGGCAGCCGCCTACCTTGCCCAGTGGAGCAACAGCCAGGCTCTGCCCGGGGGCAGCCGAGATTCGGGCCGCAGCGCCGGCTCGGAGCGTCGCCGGGGGAGGCTTGGGTTTCCCCCTGGCGGGCCCCGAGTACCGGCGCCGGTCTGTGGCCCCACATCACACGGCTGCACGGCCGGGTCATAGACCCAGCCATGCAGCTATCACAGCCGCCGCCTGCACCGCGCGGTGCAGGCAGCGGCAGAGGCTGAACTTCTGGGATCTTCTGATCCCGTCTGTTCAGCTCCCGGGAGGCCGCGGGGCAGCGCGCGATGTGGATGACGTCATCGCGGCGCCCTGCTCCGCGGCCCCGCACTTTGCTGTGAGCAGCCACCGGCTCCGGACGTGGAGAAGAGGAAGGAAATCAGGTAAGTAAGATTTTTATTTATTTTTAAACTACTGGCCCTGCCAGTGCCACCGATGCACTGCCCTGCCAGTGCCACCTATATACTGCCCTGCCAGTGCACATATACTGCCCTGCCAGTGCCACCTATATACTGCTCTGCCAGTGCCCATATACTGCCCTGCCAGTGCCACCTATATACTGCCCTGCCTGCTACCTATATACTGCCCTGCCTGCCACCTATATACTGCCCTGCCAGTGCTACCTATATACTGCCCTGCCTGCCACCTATATACTGCCCTGCCTGCCCTAATTACTGGCCCTGCCTGCCCTAATTACTGGCCCTATCTATATGGGGATAATACAGGAGGGGCCTACAATCTATGGCGGAGATATTACAGGGGGCCTACAATCTACAGGGGGGGGGGCTATAAACCTACCTACAGGGGGAAGCATATCTACCTACAGTGGGCCTGTATACCTACCTACTTAATGGTGGGCAGCATTACTACCTACTTACTAGATGTGGGGCGCCCATAACTGAGGTGGGAATCGGTAGCGAAGTCCTGGTAAAGTGAGGATTCTAAGATGTTTTTGCGTTACATTCTGCAGGGATGAGTTGCGGCCGGGAGAAGTCGTCATGGTGGTCTGGACGCAAGGAGAGGAAAAGGGAAAAAGAACGATTCAGAGAACAACTGATCAGACAGGACGTCTCCGGTGAGTCCCTGGTGTCAGAGGTTATTTTGCTACTATATTCGATTAGTGCTGTGGCCTCTGACATGTAATGGTGACCGGAGCTGGTAATGTTTATATTTGTTTCTTTGAGTAGTGTTTTTTTTTTTTTTTTTTTGGGGGCGGGGGGGGGCCCCGTACACCTCTCTACTCAGGGGCCCATAGTGCGGTTTAGACGGCCCTGCACGCCCGCCTCAGTGAACTGTTAAGTTCACTGCCGGCGGGCCCAGGGGCGGCATTACCGGGGAAGCAGACGTGATAGCAGCTGCCCTGGGGCGCAGGCCCCCTAAGCGCACGGGCCCCGGGGCAGCTGCTACGTCTGCTACTCCTGTAGTTACGCCCCTGGTGTCTGGTTATCATATTTTGCACACATCATCATGGACATTCCACCACCATTCACCAAGTATATTATCCTAGTAGTGTCCTATGAGTCTGAGAACCACACCATACATGCAACCCTTCTCTTACTTGACAAAAGTGTATGTGTTTTAGGAGTTTGTTGCATAAGGCCTAAGTCCCACTCTAGTTACCGCGACCATTGCTTTACTGTGTGGAACTACAAATACCAGCATGGTCTACATTACAACATCTGCACGTTTCCTTCTGCATGCCAAACCGTTTAAGCACTCCAAGGATGTTTAAGAGAGGTGAGAAGAACCCAAGTGTGATGTCTGACCATTCGTAACCGTTTACCGGCAAGGGTACCTGACCTGGCTGATTCATAGCACTTTCCTTGACGTCTCCAACATCATTGGCAGCCATGATGTCTGCTCAGAGTGAATCATGACACTGGGTTGCCTCTCATCTTCTTTAAACATACCTGAAATTGTGTGGCATTCATCATCCGGTTCCATAGAGCATTGTTTACGAGGAAGCGGTCATCAGTGTGTGATGTAGGATGTCCACTTCTTTGCCTTTCTGTGACTCTTCCAGTCTGTCTTTATCTCAGTTACAACTTGAAGTAATTACACCTGTTTGAACTTGTTACCTGTATACAAGACACCAGTTCACATAATTAATCACACTCCAACCCCTCCACCATGGACAAGAACAAAGAGCTGTCGAAGGACACAAGGAACAAAACTGTAGACCTGCACAAGGTTAGGATGGGTTACAGGACACTAGTCAAGCAGGTGAGAAGGCAACAACTGTTGGCACAATTATTAAACCATGAAAGAAACCCAAGAGGACTGCTAATCATCCTTGATCTGGGGCTCCATGCAAGATCTCGCCTTGTGGGGTAAGGATGATTTTGAGAAAGGTCAGGAATCAGTCCAGAACTACATGGGAGGAACTGGTCAATGACCTTAATAGAGCTGGGACCACATTTTTAAAAATTTTCATTAGTAACACATTATGCCATCTCCACTCTTTGTAGGTAGGAAAACTTGCAAAATTGCCAGTGTCAAAGTTCCTCATATATTGCGAGTCCCTACACTAGCCATTTACAAAAAAAATTAAAAATCACAGAAAAATTGGACTAAATTTACTCAAAAACACAACAAAGGCCATACTTACAGCTCAATGGCTGGACTATAGACTGAACCCAGTAGGAGGCAACACAAGCCCCTCTGCTACTTGGGAAAGGTAAAACAGGTAGAGATAATTAATGAGCAGAAGCTCACACACCCCTCCAGTAGGGGAGCAATTGATTGATAAAAAAAACTGCCTCCTACTACGTTCAGTCTATAGTCCAGCCATTGATTGTAAGTATGGCCTTATTGTGTTTTTGAGTAAATTAAGTCCCATTTTTCTGTAATTTTTCTGCAAGTTGTTAGTGGAGGGCAGGGGTGGGCAATTAATTTTCCCATGGGGCCACATGAGAAAGTGGGATGGTTTTAGAGGGCCGAACTAATTTAAAAAAAAAAAAAAAAAAACATAGGTGAAGGGGGAAAATCCGTTTTTGTGGTTTATTTTTTGCCAAAACTTACTCTGTACCCTCAGTAAGACAGGTATATAGATATGTCTCCTCAGTCAGGCAGGCGTATATATATATATATATATATATATATATATATATATATATATATATATATATATATATATATATATAGGTCCCCTCAGGCAGGTATATAGATTTATGACCCCACAGGCAGGTATATAGATTTATGTCCCCACAGGCAGGTATATAGATATATGACCCCTCAGGCAGGTAAATAGATATAGCTCCACTCTCAGGCAGGTATATAGATGTATGACCCCCTCAGGCAGGTATATAAATTTATGTCCCCACAAGCAGGTATATAGATGTCCCCTACAGGCAGGTATACAGATGTCCCCCTCAGGCAGGTATATAGATGTCCCCCACAGGCAGGTATATAGATGTCCCCCACAGGCAGGTATATAGATGTCCCCCTCAGGCAGGTATATAGATGTCCCCACAGGCAGGTATACAGATGTCCCCCTCAGGCAGGTATGCAGATGTCCCCCTCAGGATGGTATATAGATATCCCCCTCAGGTCGGTATATAGATGTCCCCCACATGCAGGTATATAGATGTCCCCCACAGTCAGGTTTATAGATGTCCTCCTCAGGCAGGTATATAGATGTCACCCCTCAGGTAGGTATAGAGATGTCCCCCTCAGGCAGGTAGATAGATGTATGATCGAAATTAAAAATAACAACACTAATATCTACCTTTCCTCCTTCCCGGCCGAGCGCGCTCCTCTTCAGCTCAACAGGAGTTGCTGGAGGAGTGTCCCGACGCTGGCGATGTGATGTCAGCATGCCGCCAGCCCCGCCAGGACACTCATCCAGCAGCTTTTCGGCCGCACAGCCTATGACAGCTGTGTGGCCGAAGAGAGGCAGCCGCCGCTGCCCAGTCTGATATCGGGAAGATTAATAGCGGCGCTGATGGCCAGCCACGGCCGGGTAGTACTGAGAGGCCGCGCCGGGCTGTCAGTGCGCTAATAGTAGACCTGAGCATCATACACCGTGGGCCGCACCTGGCTAGCTGGTGGGCCAGATGCGGCCTGCGGGCCATACAATGCCCAGGTCTGGTGTAGGGACTCGCAAGACATGCGCAATTATCTCCACCTGTTTTACCTTTCCCAAGTAGCACAGGGGCTTGTGTTGCCTCCTACTGGGTTCATTCTTTAGTCCAGCCATTGATCTGTAAGTATGGCCTTTGTTGTGTTTTTGAATAAATTAAGCCCAATTTTTGTGTGATTTTTTTTTTCTTCCAGCGATGCCAAAACTCATTGGACAGGTGTTGTACCTGTTTTCATTTGATTCTGTAAAGGTCATTATGCTGAAGGATTTCAGGAGCAATTGGAGCGGCTCCAGTTTCCTGGGTAAGAAGAGTAGCTAGATGATTGGAGAAACCTGCCTGTAGTTGATGATATACCCACTCCCCTAGCTTCTAGTTCAAAGACCCTATACCTGATACAATAGGTGTGAGAGGGGAGGGGGTGTCCCCTTATGTTTTTTGGGGAGTGAGTGGTAGATGGGTATAATGGGATTTTGAACATACATTTTATCAGCTAAATTTTGTGTTAATATTCCACAATATCATACATGAAAAAACTTTGAGATTCTTGGTTCCCATATTTTTTTATCAAAAAATGCTTAAGCTGCCCACGAACTTACAACTTGATCTCAGGTCGGGCAGTCCTACGCTATCATTACCTCTCAATAGAGCAAAATCCAGGCCTCTCACTGGGTCAACCGACCTCCATTATCCAGAGAGAAAGAAAATAAAAAAAACACCAAACCAGCAAGCTGCACTCTTATAACAGCCTGTGAAAGTGTGCATGTGTAGATATAGATATGTGCCGCAACCCTGCCAGTGGCACCCAGGTTCGCATAGTGTTTTTTCAGAAATGTTTTTTGTGCAGAACCATACGTTGTATTTGGCGTATATCGCTTTTAATCTATATGGGGAGGAAGGGGTGCCTCCATTTTGGTTTTCTGCACCACACCCACTTTCACAGGCTGTTATAAGAGTGCAGCTTGCAGGTTTGGTGTTTTTTTATTTTCTTTCTCTCTGACTAATGGAGGTCGGTTTTACTCAGTGAGAGGCCTGAATTTGGCTCTATTGAGAGGTAAAGATAGCGTAGGACTGCCCGACCTGAGATCACGTTGTAAGTTCATGGGCAGCTTAAGCATTTTTTGATAAAAAAATATGTGAACCAAGAATGCTTCTTTAGGGATTTCCATGTAATGTATTGCCCAATATTCCACAATAAGCTCCATCATCCAGGATTTTATTCAAAATAATTTTATAAGAAGAGTTTGAAAGAACTCTGCTGGTCTGCTAACATATCCAAATTTAGCTTTCTGTAGAGACCTGCATTAAGAAGCACTACGGCTCCACCCTTATCTGCCGATCGAATTAGGAGATCCTGATTGTCTTTTAATTCTTGCATAGCTTGTCTCTCCCCACTCGACATATTATTCATTTTGTTGATTTTTGAATTATTTTTGAGAGAGTGATGTAATTTAATCAAATCTTCCCCCACTCTTTCTTGAAAAACATCTAAATTAATTTGTCAAGATTGTATTGGATAGAATGATGTTTCCCCTACATAAAAATTATCTTTGTTATTTTCTCTATTAAGTACCTTCTTGGCCAATCCAGATTTTCAGGCAGGATCCCCGCATGGAGAATTCCATCGGTGGAGTAGGGGGGGATTACCTCAGTATACCACATGATAAACATGAAAACAAGGAAGATTTTATCTCTAGAAGAGCTCCGGAATAAATTTCCGGCTGTGGAAATTTCCATTTTCCCATACCTCTGTGCCCATAGCTATGCCTGTAAAGTGATCTCTGGGGTCTCGTCGGAAGAATGGGATTCAGCTCTCTGGGGATGTTGCGACAAGACACTTCCCTTAGGGGACTAACCTCCCGTCTATATAAGCTAACCCATACGCAATTAGACTTTTCCAATGGCAATTACGAAATGGGAGGGGGATGACCCCAGCCTAGACCTGGCTACGTTAAAAAGGGCCCTCAATAATAGTAGAAAGTTTTTGCCCTCCAGCAGATACTGGGAAATGACTCTCCAAATTTATCATAGAGCATATATAACCCCAAAAAGGGGACACAAAATGGGGATTTATCCAGACAACTTGTGCTTTCGTTGTAGAGCACCAGAGGCGGACCTATTCCATTGTTTATGGAGCTGTCCGGTAATCCAGACCTTCTGGGACAAGATCATACTATTTACAATTTCCAACCTCACAAACTATGTCCCCAGAACCCCACTGTCGGCGATATTTGGTCATATAAACACACAAGACACTCCATGTGCGCCAGGGTGTAGGAAGCTTCTCCACTTTATCGCAGCAGCGGGAGTGAAGACAATCTTGCAAACCTGGATTCATGAAACACCACCGCCCTTTAAGCTATTTTTAGAAAAATTATCGTATTTAATGAAGATGGACTGGGTGGAGGCAACTATACAAAAAGAATCCCGGGTTGAAAATTTTTTCCCGATCTGGGGGAGCTTTATCTCTTTGCTGCCAGATCGTATCAAAAATGCTATAAGAAATTGTTTTTACTTTACCTCATGGTATCAAAATAGAGTCTTGGTGGGGGATCCACCGATACTTGATCCATAGTTCAGGACAAGAGCGGGGGACCCGTACTTGGGACGGCTGCGCGCTACTCGCCTATCGATCGCCTGACTTTTGGAGATTGAAGAGCTCAGATGGTTCTTATGTTATTTATGTGGTTTATGCATAGGGATACGGGACCAACATCCAAAGTTCTCTTGCCACACATTTTACCGACTTACTAACAGTATTTAAAAAGGATAATATCTGCAGGAACTGCATCCAGGACATGCAAGAAGATATTCAATAAAACTGGAGCTACCCAGAGGACCTCGATGTGCAAATAAGAGCACTGTCATCAACTGCTGTTGCTGAAAGAAACGGTTTGGAGGCGTCATGGGTAATAAGATTCTTATGTCATAAGAATTACAGTAACAGAACCAGCTGCTCGTCCCTTGCATTCTTAAGTTTATTAAGTTGGGGGGAGGAAGGGTGGGAAACTAGGGGGTAAGGGGATTATAGTAAAAAATGGGTATTTTCTTATGACTCTTGGGAGATACAAACTACTAAAATAACAAACAGAGATTGTTTATCTGTCTATTCTGAAAATTGTTATAGGTATAATGGTTAACTGGATATCTGTATGATTCACACTGTTGTTTGACATGGAAATACTCAATAAAACAGATTGAAAAACAAAAATTATCTTTGTTTACATCTTCTATACTGTTGGCTGATAGTGATTGTAGATTACTAATTCTGCATAATTCTGAAAAAGACAGATTGGTTACATTGGGGTTGGCTGTTTCTGTGTTAGTTTTCGGGATGAATGTATCACCATGTCGGTCTGATATTATGTTATGATTTAAAGAATGATGTTTAAGAGTTATGGCTCTAGAAAACCTGTTTACGTCAAAGTATTGCACTATAAACATCAAATTTGTTAGTAGGTGAAAAACTCAAACCATTTGAGAACACAGAAATTTGTTCAGGAGTCAAAATATAACTGGATAGATTAACTATTAGTATAATTCGTCGATGGTTGACACAGTTCCCATAAGATCTTTCTTTTTATTGCATTTGTGCCTTTTGCTTATATTGTTTTATATATACATGAAGAATGTTAACACAAAAGCTTAAATATGTCGGAACCTTTCCCCTGCTCCTTTTTGTACGTGAGGCTTAGGATTTCAATATTAAGTCACAAAATACACCTGGTTGATAGCTACAAATAAGGAAAACTTTTTTTTACAAAAGTGCTCAAAAATGATGGTTTTTCCTACTAGATGTTGTCTATTATGGATTTTATCTTAATTTTTCAATAAAGAAGATGATGTTTTAAACGAAATTTACCCTGCATGGACGTGTAGCTGGTGTATCTAATTATTCTGCTAAAATTATGAAACACCCTTATGTTACCACATTTTACAAAGTACACCCCTCAAGTAACATTTTAAAGGGTGTAAATAAAAGGTTACCTGACATTATTGTGAATTAAAAAGACGAAAATGCGAAGTAATGCGCCTAAATGTGTAAAATCATAGGATTGTGGTGCGACACGGCTCAAGAACGGCACCCGATCTCAGGCGCATTACAAAGAGCAGCGGGCGCCCGATAATGCGCTTAATTTTGGAGTGTATCTGGTTATAAATCTAGAGAACGGGGCTGTGCCAGTTCTTGGGCTGAAAGGACCCCAGAATACTGGTGCAGCTCCATACACACATGTCGACCCAACTGAAGAAAGGGGCAGTTTATGACACCAGAGCCTGACTATAGGAAATCCAGAGGGACAAATCTAGTAAGAGGCAAACTAGAAGCAGAAACATAAGAACAATAATTTGGCAGTATATGAATCACACTATACATGGGACATGACAGCAATCATGACCCAGCAGGACTGAGTAGTAACTAGCTTTTTCTGTCACCTTCTCTTCGCTTGTATCTACATACTCTGAACTAGGTAGAGTGAAGTGTAGACACCACCCTGGCATCCTGCACCTAGGAGCTGCACTCTCAAAGCAGGAGTCTCAACAGCATCAATGATGGTCAAGCCTAGCCAAATATTCAGGCTGTGTTGCTTTGGCCAGTATTAGGGGCTGGGCCTAATTAAATTAAATTTAAAGGGGTTATCCTATTTGGCTGTTTCACAAAGCTACAGCGAGCTTCAGGCTCCCAATTCCTGTCAGGCTGTGGGTGGTTCAATGACTGGAATTTCAGCTCTGCTATTTTCAGCTGAACCTATTAGAGCGACATTGGTTATGGAGGGGTTTTAACTGCAGACATAAGGCTACAGAGCTTTAAAGGGATACATTTGTCATAAAGAATAGTAAGACAGCAGGAAACTATGTCACCATCCCATCTAGGGCCACTAGAGCAGAGAGAGGTGGTCGGTAATATAAAAAACTTACAGAAAAAAACTGCTCTAACTATGAAATGAAGCAAAATCAGAACAGCAATGTATTTGGTAATAGGCTTTATTTGCCTACATGTTTAAAACTAATCATTGTGGTGAGAAAACCCCATTAATAAATACTGTGACTAGGGCTAAAATAACTTCTTAAAATCAAAGAAGCATATTGAATTTTCAATTTGGAGCACAAATATTTATTGGTAAATGAACTGTTTAAAATTTGTTTTGCTTTGATATAGATGAATAATTTTATAGGTTAGAGCATTTATAAGATAGAATTGCAGCGAAGCGCTTAGGTAAGTGCTATAACCCCCTTTCATCTGAATAACAAGATGAGTGTTTCTTCCTTAGCAATTATACAGTCTCTGCTCTCTTACCATTTTCTTACCACCGGTTTATCTGCATTGACTTAATTACAAATAAATCCCTGCAGAGAGATGAAGGGAATTATTCATATATTAACAATTATAAACTCTATATCATATACTTTCAGAACTGTTTTATGTAGCACCACATATAATTTTATAAGCACCACAGTTGAAGAGCGATTTTCTTTTTGTTAGTCTCAGTTCACACTTGTAATAAAGGGATCCTGTGAATTGTCTGTCAGCTCTGCCAATATTTTTGCCAGCAGGAACAGCGTAGTTTAAAGAATTATTCTTATTGCCAAGAAATACAGAACCCTGATACACCTTAATACATCCCTTTTATTAGATTGATACTGTACTTGCTTCACAGACAACTTTTAGTTTTTTCTCTAGAAAAAAGCAACTGCAATTTTCAAAAACTGCAGTTTTATCAATACTGTCTAAGGCTAGGTCTAAACAGCACAGGAATACTGTCCTTTTCTTGGCAAGTTCAGTATTTTGAATCTGTCGAAAATCCGACGGTAGCCTGTACTGCATAGACCGCAATAAAAAAATCCCTGCTTTAGTCTAAACAGCACAGGTTTTTTACCGTGGCATTTAAAATCTGGTGGAATATGCAACAAGTTGTATATTCCGCAGAATTCCACTCAGATTTGCCGTTGGCCCCATTACATTGAATGGGGCTGACGGCAAATACGAAAACTGACCGCTTTTTTTTCACGCAAAACCATGCCAAAAACCGTGGCCCTGCTTTAGTCCAGCAATGTCGATATGCTTAAATTTTGGGTGACATATATGAATGTTGACGCTGACAGGCCAAATCTAAATAGCTGTAAGGCAGTGTAGAATGCACCAGAATGTATGAACCTGTTCTTCTGCAGGTCATACATACATGTGCATTTTAGTGCCAATACGACAAGTCCAGCTCAGGCACCACCTTTAACTTGGTCTGACTGTTCTAACTGTTGCGGGCCTAGGTTTGGCATCAAAGAATCATAAATGTGTCTAATTCTAAGAATGTACTGTGACACACTCCCAGAACGGCCCAAATCTTTGGCGCATTAAAAAGTGTTGTGCAGGCACTTATCTCGCCAAAGTTTGGATTGCGATTGTTCATACATCTATAGAACACGTCTACTACAGCTTTTTGATGACAGAAAACTGGTGCAGTCTAATTCATACATGTTGCCTTTTGCTTCTAAGGTGCTATTTCTACCTGCCCAAGATAAGATTATATATCATTCTTGTTTTTATAATCATACATCTTGTCAGGATAGAATTTAGGGTGTACACATGTGGGTCAAGGTGTGGATCCTCTGTACCACCACAAGCGGTGGTGTTGCCATGCCAGGGAACGGAGTCTAATGGGCCTCTTGTTCTCACCAGAGCCCGCCGCAAGGCGGGTTGGGCTTGCTGTGACAAAAGACAGACAGGTCGCTACCTCTGATGCGACTTGCTCGCGGTGTCGGTGATGGTACTGGCGTGGTATAGAATCAGAAGACAAACTTGTGACTGGGGGCTGGCAGAAAAGTCAGGGCAGGGGGCGGATGGAATGAGGTCAGTAAATGTAAGCAACAGTCAAAGCAACAGTCAGGTACACAAAAAACAGAAACACAAAGAACGCTTTCTCTATGGGCAATGAGCACGATAGAAGCGGCAATGATAGGAGGAATAGGTGGTGAAAAATTTGGGTCAGGTCAGCAATAAAAAAATCACTGCATGAGGGCCCCCTTTAAAAATTTCCAGAGCTGCCCATGCAGCCTATTAGGTAGGGGGCGTGCCCGATGGAGTGAGGAGAGGTGAGTAGGATGAGCTGGGACCCAGGCTATGAGTGCACCCGCAACCTGACATGCGGGTTGTGGCTCCACTTGCAGAACCCGCAGCAGGAGTGATGTGCCCGTGACCTGACGTGTGTGCTATGGGAGCACCTGTAACAACATGATACATGATTTGGTAACACCTGTTAAGCAGAAAAAAGTTTGTTTACAAGTATTGCCTGAAAAGGAACAAGTTATGGCTTTCTTTTCATCATGTGTACATGTAGAAAAGGTAACAAGAGGTTCCCATGACCTCTCTCCTGGTCCGAACCCCTTTCCGTGATAAGAAAAAGTTCTCTTCCCCTGTAGTCTTCAGGGCCCAGAACTCTTTTCTTCAAAATACCCATAGAGTTGGCTTAGGAGAGGGAAAAAAGGTCCAGGGGAAGCCACCCTTATCCCCGGAGCGAAGATGGGAGGGTCTTCCCCTTCGTTGCTTGGACTTTTAGGGGGGATACTTGTAGTAAATTGTTGGGTTTTGCCAAATTGTCATGAAGTCTCGGATTTGGGTATTCACAACGGGAAAATCAAACAAGACTGCTAGGGAAAACTATGTTGGACCAGTTGTCTTGGCATGCCGAGATGAAGTAGAGCAAGTAATTTCCCAGAACTTGGTTCACCCTTTGTACTTGGCCCTTGGTTTGGGGGTGATAGGCCGAAAGAAAATTTTTCTTGACCTGAAGTGGGAACGAGTGCCACCGAACTTTAGGGGCTAATTGGACGCCCCACACCCCGAGGAAGGCCATGCAGGTGAAAAACATGCTGGCCAGCAAGCTGGGGAGCCAAAAATAGACTGGGCAGAGGCACAAAGTGAGAACCGCCCCATAACCACCCAAATTACACTATTGTGCGAGGAGGGTGGTAGTCCTAATGAAATCCTTAAAAAAATTTTGGGTTCCCCCAAGGACACTTTCCCGATTGGGTTTCAAAAGGTCAGCAAATTTTTGAGGGGTTTGTTTTAGGAATACGAAGCACAAGAAAGAACAAAGTCCTTAACATCTTGAGCCAGATTAGGCCACCAGTAATGATGAGGTATGAGCAAGCAGGATTTTCGAACTCCCAGCCAGCAAAGAACCATGTCCCCACTTCAAAATTCTTTGCCTTATAGCAGGAATTCTGAATATTTTCCCCCCGGGGAAAAGTTTGGGGTCAAGGGTGCTGTCAAAAACAGGTTCAGGAGGAAAGATATGGTGGTGCGGGTCAGGCCAGTACATCAGAGGCAAAGGGGGAGAGTACCCGTTTTGATATTCCGCTGATTGAAGTGCACAAGAAAAACCCAAAATTGGGGGAAAAAAAGAGGGTACCCGGCTTGTTGAAAAACACAGCTTCTTCTGGTCAGTGAATATGTTGACCGGGTGACAAGCCTCCTCTAGTAAATGGTACCATTCTTCAAAAGCCAACCTAATGGCCAGCAATTCCCGATTCCCTACAGTGTAATTTTTTTGGGCAGCGGAAACGTCATAGAAAAAAACCCCACATGTAACAGTTTTGCCTTTGGGGGTTTTCTGTGTGAGGACCACCCCTGCTTCCACAGATACGGTATCTACTTCAAGGAAGAAGGGCTTTTTAAGGTCAGGCCTTTACAAGACAGGTGCAAAGGCAAAGGCAGACTTCAAACAGGAGAATGCTTCTTCCGCATCGCATAGCCAGAATTTGGGATTTCTATTCTTCTTTGTAAGTGCCACAATAGGCACCACCACAGTGGAGAAGTGCGGTATAAATTATCGGTGAATCCCAGGAAGCGCAGTAACTCCCAGACTGGTCAGGGTAGACTGGTCATTTCAGAGATGCATTTTTCAAGCTTGGCATAGAATTGATTTCTCGGTAGGCGTCTTAGGACCTGGCGCACGTGAGCACAATGAGCTTCAAGATTAGGCGAGTAAATGAAGATGTCTTCCAGATAAATGACAACACATGAGCATAGGATGACTTTAAAGATTTCACTCTCAAATTCTTGGGAGACGGCTGGAGCATTGCAGAGGTCGAAAGGCATCACCAGATACTCAAAATGCCTGTAACAGGTATTGAAGGCAGTCTTCAATTCATCACCTTCAAAAATTCGAATCAGATTGTAGGTCCCCCGCAAGTCGAGTTTCGTGAAGGCCCTGACTCTGTGAAGACGGGTATCAGTGGCTATGAATAACGGTTCTTAACGGTAATTTTATTGAGGCCCCGATAGTTGATATAGGGGCATAGAGAACAATCCTTTTTTTCCACAAAGAAGAATCCAGTACCAGTTGTAGAGGAGGATTTGTGGGTGAACTTTTTCTGAAGGTTTTCTTTTACTGTATATAGGTCTCCATGGCCTGTGTCTCGGGTACAGACAAAGGGTAGACCCTGCTCCCAGGAGGAGTAGTCCCAGACAGAGGACAATAAGACAATCACAGGCTCAATGTGGCGGAAGAGTTTCAGTCTGTTTCTCACAGAAGACATCTGCATATTCATGATACGGTAAAGGCAGCCCTGGCAGAGGAGTGAAACACGTCAGTGGAGAAATGGTATGCACAGGACAAAGCACCACAGCAGGAATGGTGGAAATGGCACCACAGCGGGAATGGCAGTCTTGTCTGTGACTTCAACTGTTTGCCAATTGAGCACTAGAGCATGACGCTTTAGCCATGGAAGCCCAAGAAGGACTGCAGAGAAGGAATGGGGTAACACATAGAAAACAATTTTCTCCTTAACGATGAATGCCTGAATAACTTCGTTTAGTTTCATATTGAGTGGAGGCCACTTGGAGACTCAGAAGTTCAATATGAAACTGAATGAAGTCACTCAGGCATTTATTGTTAATGGAGGAAATGACCAGCGGTTTGTCAAATGGGCCATTGGGAGATGATAATTAGAGACCAGAGATGCCTCAACAAAATTCCCGGCTGATCCAGACTCCAAGAAGTTGGAGGCTTGGAACATGACACCAGTCAAGGTGCAAAGTTGGTCTGGCATGGTCAGACATGGAGAGGAAGTATTCACACCTAGGGATGCCTCTCCCACGTACAATAGGTGCGGGAGTTTCCTGGGCACAATGGACAGTCTATACAGAAATGGTTCAGGACTAGCGCAGGAGAGGCAAAAATTTAGCTGTTGTTGCTGGACCATTCTTGCTGTGACAGATGGGCTCTGTCTTCTTGTATAGATTCTTCCGAAGAAGCCCTTGGGGGAGTCTGTGGAGCCCCTTGAAACAACAGAGTAAGACAGGGAAGACGGCATGTCTGGGCCGGCTCACGTTGCAGCTCATCTTTTATTCTTCCATCAAGGCCCTGCCAGAGTGTGATTATGAGGGCCTCATTGTTCTATTACAGCTCTGAAGAGAGGGTGTAAGATTTTATAGCATATTGCCAACTGTGGAGTTACATTGACATAGGCAAAGCAGAGAAGCCGCAGCGGAAGATGGTTTCTTTTATACATTGTACAATGACTCCACTGGGTCCCCCTGATCCCATAGAGCTGTGGCCCAGGAAAAGACGTCACCCAACAGAAGACAGACTACAAACGCCAGTTTTGCATGGTCTGTGGGGAACTGGTTTGCCATTAACTCCATATGTATAGATCACTGGCTGATGAATCCCCTGCAGGCTAGAAGGTTCCCGTCGAACCTTGATGGCAAAGGCAGATGCTTGGGCCCAAGAGATACCACCAAAGCCATAGGTGCTGGACTTGCAGCAGGTGGTGGGGCAGCAGGTAAACGGACTGCGAGCTGTTGCAACATGGAGGCCAGTTGGTCAATCTGTTGACTCTGCCTTGCAATGGTCGTTGTGACAATCCAGATGTCTCGCAATGTCACCCTGGTGGAAAACAAGACCAGAAAAAAATGTAACAGATGGCTAAGATGTGGATACTCTGGAACACCACAAGCTGTGGTGTAAGCCACGCCAGGGAATGGATTCTAAGTTGCCTCCCAGTTTTTACCAGAGCCCACTGCAAGGCAGGGCAGACTTGCTGCGACGGGAGACTACCAGGTCAAGAGCCCTGACATGACTTGCTTGTGGTGGCAGCCAGGGAGCAGCGTAGTACAGAATCGGTAGGCAAAGTCATAGTAGGGGACAGGCAAAAAGGTCAGGGCAGGCAGTAGGAAAATGTGGTCAGTGGACGTAGGCAAGGGTCAAATACACAGTAAGACAGGAACATTTATGGAACATTTTCTCTAAGGCACGGGGCACAATAGATCTGTCAAGAGAGCACACGAAAAGGTCAGAGGATATAGGATCAGCACCCAGCAATTAGCCAATTATTGATGCGCTGGCTCTTTAAATATCACTGAGCCAGCATGTGCACGCTGGAAGACATAAGAAAGCAGAGAGGTAAGTACAGACCCAGAGAACGAGCGCCTCCACCGCCCGACATGCAGGTTGCGGCGCCACTAATACCCGGCAGAGAGTCAGAGAAGGGGACACAAGTGTGCTTGCGGCTCGTGCCATTCATAGCATTATTATTATTATTATTTACTATAAGAAATATAACTTGTAACCTAAAAAGCTAGCAATGTAAAAAAAAAACTAAGAAAAATCCTGAAGCCATGTTGAGTCATCCCACAGCACTCAAGAGAAGAAAAAACCTGTGTGGAGGAGACCCTAGGGAACCATGGCTGAAGGATTGTAGTTCCCTTGGACTTAAATAGATAATGCAAACATGTAATTCAATGTTATAATTGAAATGTATCTGATGCTAATACAGAGAGGCAAAATAAACAGATACAATAACACAGACATCATTATACAGGTAGTCATTCAAGTAGGACCTGGTGGGAGGAAAATGTAAACATACCTAAACAACTTTGTAGCCAGTAACTACAGGACTTTGCAGACACTATAAGTCCCCCTCCTTCACCCATGCTTAAAGGGGTTTTCTCGCTACCAATATCATAGTTTAAAATGAGGGCACCAAAAATGTAAACATGTATGTCCTTGGTTATCATAAGCAAAATGCTGTGGTTTAAGAGAAAGGGCTATTTCATTAGTGCTTAGTAACGAAGTTTGAGCCCAGGTCGGGTTACGCCCAGCTCCCGCCCCGGTCGTGATCCAGAACGCACGTCTGATGGAGATACAGGGAAGAGGTCTGTAACGGTCTGTGGAAGGGATCCTCTGGACCACTGCAAACGATGGTGTAAGCCACGCCAGGGAGTGGAATCTAAGTAGGTCCGGTTTTCACCAGAGCCCGCGGCAAAGCGGGATGGACTTGCTGCGGCGGATTTCTACCAGGTCGCTACCCCTGACGTGACTTGCTCGCGGTGGCGGCCTTGGTGTTGTGTGGTACAAAATCGTGAAGCAGGCTCGTAGTCGGGGACAGGCAGAAGGTCAGGATAGGCGGCTATGGTTCGTGGTCAAGGGACGGAGGCAGAAGGTACGGTACACAGTAGACAACAAGATATACGGGAACGCTTCCTCTCAAGGCAAAGGGCACTATCTATTCGGAAAAGGGTAGTGGGAAGGGGCAGGACTTAAATAGTCAAGGCCCATGAAAACCATCACGGGGAGCTCCCTTTAAACCTGACGCAGTACCGCATG